>PVJA010018012.1:0-40656 GCA_004027025.1 Myocastor coypus | reverse complement strand
CCCTGAGCGAGTAGAAAGGGGCACCCCGGACAAAGGCACGGGGCGATGGAGCTGGAGCCAAGAGCACTGGCTTGACACTGTTCCTGCTCAGTACTTCAGGCCAGAGCTCACAGGCCTGCTGTGAGTAAAGACGCCGGAGGACTCCAGGATGAGGGCAGGAGATCGGAACAGTTACTTCTGGTGAAGAGCAGCAGGAAAAATAGATGTCAGGGGAAGGAGGAAGCCCAGTTCTGCACAGGTCAACTTTAAGGTACACGTCAGTGCTCAGCAGATGCCGGCTATTACCATCACTGTTGTCATCATTATAACCAATTTCCTAGCTATCGGCGCATCCTTCTGTGGTAGCTGAGGTCGCTGCAGAAGATGAAGTCCCCTGGGGAGAGCGTAGCACACAAGAGAGGGCAGAGCAGAAAGCAGCTCCCCCTGCGTCTTGCGAGAAGCCAGTGCAGACGGTATTTTCCAGTATCTAGGTCTCACTTTCATGGGGTTGTGTCTCCACCTGAAAGTTTCCTAAAATTAGCTGCAATTTCGGAAGGCAAGGAACGAGTGACTGGTTAAGCCTAGTAATCCTCAGGCCCCTCCCATGAAAGCACTCACGCTCTAAGACAATGACAGGCATTGCACAGTTAAAACGTTGTAATGGAGAAAAATGGATGTGAACAGAGGAATCCTAAATGCATTAGTTTTCAACATTGTAAAATTAATTGGCTTCCAAATATAGCCCTCTCCTGAAGTAATTGGAGTTCTGAGGAGCCTCGAGCTTTCCCATTACCTGCAGCCAACATTTCTGGGTTCAATGGTGAATAAAGACCTCTTTGTTTAATTAGAGTCGAATCATGTTTTAAGAAGTTAGTAATCTAATTAAAATTATATTTCTAGTTTATATGAAATAGAAAAAAAGAGAAGTCAGCAAGTCCTTTGTGGCACCTTCTCTGTAGCCGGCATTGAGCTGGCACGGGGTTTCAGAGTGGAGGAAGCAATGGTGCGCGTCCTCAGACAACTCCATGGTTTGCAACTGGGGACAGAAGCGGAAATGTAAGGGGTAGATGGCCATAGCCCAGAGAGCTGTCGATCCTTACAGGAAAAAGTGGCTCACCTGCCCGGGGAAGGTGATACTTGAGGTGAAGGAAGAACAAGAGGCTGGTTACGAGAATGGCACAATAGCCCTGGGGAGAGCCGAAGAGGCCTGAACCAGCAGCGACGGAGGGGACCATCCTGCAGTCTCACCTCTCTTCGTGGCTGACTGGGGATGACTGAGTGAAGGAGTGGGATAAGTCATGAGAGAAAAGGGCTGGGTGGCTAGGACCTCAAGGGAGGAAGAAAGGGAGGAGCCTGCAGCCGTCCCCTATGTGTACAGTGCTGTGTCATTTAGAAAGAAGATTCTTGACTATCAGGCAATTGTATATTCAAAAAATGAAAGATGGCTGTGGCAGCTGTTCGGTTCATAAGCTGTGCCCTGAGAGACAGAGCTGGGCCATTGCTGAAGTGCCTGAGAATACGCTGGGCTGCTTGGTTCTGGAGCAAAGGAAGAACAGCCGGGCTGCTGGGGACAGTGGCACAGAGGAAGATTTGGCATTTCTCCACGGGTTACTGTTTCAGGTGGCACAAATGCTCTACTGGCCTGTCATCCCCTTAAAGCTAGCCCCTCAGCCTCATCTCAGCTGCCTTCCCTGCACCCCACCGCCTGCCTTCGGCTCCTCTACCTTGTCTCCTTGGTGAACAAAGCATGGCGCAGGCCGAAGCCTCCGATGAGAAAATGCCCAGCTGCGGGTGCTGCTGTGGCTCCCACCTGGGCTCGCACAGGTGTGCAGGCCATATCCTCCCAGCTCAGGGCGTAAGCTCTGTCTGGCTCCTGCTTTTACAAAACTTTAAAAGCACATATTGCTGATGAAAAAAAACACTTTAAGCTTTCATAAAACAAGGCAATGAACAAATTAAGTGCCCCTATCAAGAATATGTGGAGGTGAAAATTTTAGTCTTATCTGCTGAGCCATTTCATGAAAGAAAAGAATCACTTTAGAGGCAGCATTCCTTCTCATGCTCCCCACAGAGAGTCACTATACTTTATTAATTTCACCACATGTGTATGTATCTATAAATAATATGTATGGCTGTTTTGCATATCAATTTTACATGATACAATACTGTACATTGTATTACAACCAGCAGTTTTGCTTAAAGTTGTCTCAATATCTATCACAGATGATGTATTTAGATCTGCACTGGATCCCTTTTACTTATCTTACCTGTGGCATGCTATTTTATTTAGTAAACCACAGTCTATCCGTTGCTACCTTTTCTATTTACTCTTCAGCTTGCTCCAAGCTGCCACAGTCAGTGCTCGGATGCCCGCCCTCCCATGCATCCCTGGTGCACATGCGTAGAAGCTTCTCTGGGTTCGACACAGAGTGGAAATGGCTTCTACGTTTATTTGTATACTGCTTATCTTTTCCTACTGGACTTTATCTATCTGCTACTATGTCCTTAGCATTTTTCAAATGCCTAATAAACACTGGTACAAAGAATGAATCTGTTCATATTGCACCCCAGAGTGATTTCACTAACTTTCATTCCTTCCAGGTTGCAAGAGCGTTTCTGTTTCTGATCTTCTTGCCAATACCTGGTTATAAAACACATTAATGTAATATTTGCATCTGCGATGCATGCTAAACAGTATCATAGGATCCTCATTTGCATTCCCGTGATGACTAATGAGGTTGGTTGTCCTTAACTAGATTTAATGGCCATTTGGATTTCGTCTGCTATGAATTACCTGCTCATCTCTTGTGCCACTTCTGTTTTCTTCCTGATTTGTAGAAAGGCTATATTTATCTTGAATAAACGTCCTTCAATGATTTAGGCCATAATTCTGATTTTGCCTTTTGATAAATAGAGCTTTTCAATTTTATGTAATTTTTTGCTGAGAATGGCAATTTTGTTTCTTGCTTTCGAATCTTTACACTTCTAATTTCTTTCTTTTCTGTATCTTGTTGCTCTAATGGTTATGAATGTCCTGTTATCCTCCATATTTTAAAAGGATGGCTTCAAACATTTTAACATTGATTATGAAATCAGCTGTGGCTTTTGGAAGACATCTTTTATAAGGCTATTATATACCATTTTGCAATCCTAGGATAAACTTTGAGAATGATAGATTATTTCTTCATACTTCAGTGGATTTATTTCTAGATATTCTCTTTGATTCTTTCATAATTTTATTCTTTCTTGCTTAAATATTTTCTTCCCTTAGGGTTTGGCATCTTTTCTTTGAAATTTTAATTACTTCAAATATTCTTATCTCTGGATTTTGTGGTTTGCCTTGTTATTCTTTAGGGAGAGACATCTCAAAGTCCTGCTTTTCATGCCAGCTCTCTTCCTTTTGTTCCCACTGGTTTATGTAGCCATTGAGTTGCCAGACATTGATTAAGCAATTACTGTAGGTCAAGGTATTGGGATGGAGAGATGGAGGAGTTTCCGAACTCTCAGGACTCACTGTTTGCAAATACTCACCCGACAATCAACGCTCAACATTCACAAAGCTTTTGCACAGCACAATTCTATGGGGGAAGTCACCAGGAACCCAGGATTTTGCATTGGATGGATCTGGATGCAAATTCCTGTATCATCAATCATTAACAACAATTGTCATAATCAAGTGACCGGTTACCTCCTGTGTGAGAGCCCCATAAACCTCTTAAGGCAATGTGTCTGCTTTGGAGCGTACACCTGAAAATACATGCTAGAATATGTGTAGCACAGTACCCAACCCAGTGAGAATCAATCAAAAATAGCTGTCATAATTTGCATCTATTTTTCCATTTGATCCTCACAATTGCTTTACAAGACAGATTATTGTCACCATTTCACAGATGTTTTATGAGCATGTGGGAACATTTAGTAAAATATTGCAAAAATGTTGGTTTTTATTAATATATGTAAAAGGGCTTTGCTCAATGTAAAATACCATGCAGATGGAAGGGAATTTTATTCCCTAGGATGGCTTAGACCCAAATTTTTTCTGGATTTAGAAATATCATTACAGGAATTTAAAATCATATGTCACAAGACCCAGGGAAGCAGCTTAGCACCTCTGAAAAGGAGGGAGCAGAGAAAGGATTGCAAATATCACTTAACAGTAATATATGGGTGTTAGTACTATGTTTTAGAAGTCTATCAGATGATATAGTAAAATGTGTTCAAACAATTTGCATATAACACCAATTTTGCTTAAAATCTATGGTTTATGTGCATACAATGTACTGTAAGGAAGCTCACTAAAGCCTTCAGTATGATGGTCTCTGACCTACAAGATTATAGATCATTTTAATTTGCTTCCTTCAAGCTGCTCTGTAGATTCCAAGACTCCACCATAAGCCTTCTATGGTAGGGAAGGAATAGAGCCAGGGCTTCCTTGTCTGTGATCTGAAAGTGAGACATCACTTCCCAGCAGACTGAATACCAATGGACTCTTGGCCCCCCACAGGGTCCAAAAGAAAAGGGGAATCTGGATCCTACAAGATCTGGAATCTAATAGGATACACGTGCTCTTAAGTCTGCCTCCTGTTCACCTTTAGTGGTTAAGTTCATTGAAATCTTTCAGCTTGCTTGGGAGTCCTGCCTCAGTTGTTCTAAGATAAGGGTGTTCGAGGCTTTCTTCTCCTGCCCCGTGATCATTCGCTGTTCTCTTTCCCATCCTCTCATCGGAAATTCTCTAGGCAGTGACATAAAGGAGCAGCTGTTCCATCCACCCTTTGTGGATTTTGTCTGGTTTTGACAGTAATTGGCCCAGTCTCAACCATTAGACTTTTCTACCTGAGGTGGTTTTTCTTCAAACTGGCCAGTAGGGGTCAGTGTACTCAGAGGCCTTTGAGACTTAGTGCTTGTTTGCCCAAGGTATTCTCTGTGAATACCTGGAGCCCAAACTATTTTCCTCACCACAATGAATACTAAAACATTGTTTGCCTTCCTCATTGGATTGAATTTGGTACACGTGGTACAGAAGCAGTGCTGAGTGAAACTACCTACTCCTTAGTATTAGCTAAGACAAACTTCACTGCCACATGCTCTCTTGACTAAAAAGAAACAAAACACCAGGTCTACTTGAAAAGGACCTTGATGAAACAGCAGAAAAAATTTTGCCTCAGTCTCTGCATATACTTCTTTAATATTTTTGGTGACAAATTGTAGAACAAGCTAAAGCCCTTCTGCTGCCCGCTGTAGCCCAAGAATATTCTGTGATCATCTGGGTTGCAAGTTGAACAGGCCCCTTGCTTTTGCACAATTGGAAAGTTTTTCCCTGAAAAAAAAAAAAAAAAGAAAGAAAAGGCCAACTATATTAATTCCAATTTGAAATGGGAAGAAGTGAACATTTCTTTTCTGAGAAAACCACCACCAATGATCAAATGTGAACCTTCAAGTCAATATTATTTCAGAAAGCTTAGATCTGCCACTATAAGCCCAACAGCTTTGCCACTATTTAAAGGGCTTCTCAGACTGGGCGTGGTGGTGTGCACCTATAATCCCAGCTTTCGGGAGGCTGTAAACAGGCGGATCACTGTGAGTCTGATCTAGTAGTGAAACCCTGAACACCCTTCCTTAAAATACAAAAAAAAAAATAATAATAAATAAAAATAAAAAATAAAAAGGCCTTCTCTGTTAAGATCAGTGTGGTAATACTGGTGATAATTTGATCTTCTAATGTTGCAGAATTATCTTAGTTTCTCTCCACATCACTGAGATCCAGTGCCCAATACCCACAACTAAAAGGACCCAGTTTATTGTGGCTCACATTTCAGCCCATGGTCAAGGCAGGAACAGGATGGCAGAGGGGCCTAGTAGACAAATGCTGCCCACAGTCAGAGGCAGAGGATAGAGTGGAGAGCCTCTCCCTGTCAGACCCCACCTCCCAACAGCTCATTCAGCTATGGGTTCATCAGTGAGCTGTTCTACTGATGAGAATAGCACCCTGTAATCCAATCACGCTCCAGAGCCTCACCTCTGAACACCTGAGGCATACATTCTAGAGCCAAAGCACCACAATAATGGCACGTGCAGCATTCAGCAGGTCTGCATAAGCCAATAGCTTCCAAATGTCCAAGGCATGACATTGCAGAGTTCTACGTGAATCAGAGACCAAACAAGATGGATCAATGAATTTTAATGTAATTAGAGCGTGAGAAGTTTATTGACTCAGCTTATCCAATGCAACTCACAACTCACCTTTGCAAAGCTCCATCTGAGAAGACTTTGCGTAGGGCAGGTTTTCTTCATTTGCTTCATTCCCAAATGCATCACGACAGATTAAATGCAGGAATAGAATCTATCTTTTGTTACCCAGTTATTAAAGAGATTTGCAAAAATGTGAAGCAGTCTTACTCCTTTCACCATTTTTTTTTAAAATTGTCTTGTTTGGGAACCCACATTTTTACAAAATGTTATTTGCATTAGCATTTATTTTTGTTAGTTTGGTAGTGATGCTGGTTTATTCTTGTGTTTTTAATGAATGAGTATTTTTTAAAGTGCCCTCTTGCAGTTTCTATTATAGAAATTGATGGATTATAAAAGAATGGAGGACTCCTGAGATGAAGAGGCTTGCAAAGCTCTGAGCTAGAGTGAGGCGAAGGGATGCAGCTCTCCTGCTCACTCACACCATCCGTGCCCCCTTCTCAGACTCCTTTCTTTCCATCACACTCAGCGCTCCAGCCTGACACTGTCTGCGTCAAGGCCCCTGCACCTGCCTTCCCCTCTACAGAACCCCCTTCCCCCTCCCCCGGTGTATCCCACTGCCCCAAAGCCCCATCTCCACTCTGCTCGTTGCTGGTGGCCCAGCCCAGCAAAGGCTTCCCTTGCCTGAACCTGTCGAATCCGGTCTCATTCCTTGCTAGGTTGACTCTGTTAATCTATTCCATAATGATCTCTACCTTGGGATTTAGATTCTCATTATGTCCCTCCTTTATCATTTCTCCTCTGTACCTACTTTACAAGTGCCACTTTCTCTGCTGTCCTTTGTATTATATTAATCACCACCCGTCTGATACAAGAGAGGGGAAAAAACGAAGCGACATTTTCAGAGCTAAGCCAGCCAGTTGATCCATCTTTTCCTGAGATTTCATACATTTTTAAAAGGGTTCTCACATGCCTCTTTGCAGGCTCCAGCACAATTGACTGTCATCTTTTTTTCCAGCCGAGGAAGGAAAACATCTGCATGTTGTCATTAATGAGACCCGTTTTCCTGTCTCATGTCCTCAGGAATCCCTCAAGTGTGTGCTTGTTTTCTGTATCTGCCGACTTCCCATTTTCATGACACATCATCTTTCCTCTGAGCTCCAAGCCCTTGAAGTATAAACTCACACCTCACCTCTCCTCAGGATCAATAGGAATTAGCTTTATTATTCAATTTTTCTTTGCAGAAAAAAAAAACTGGGTTATCTAGATCTATCTGCCTGCTATAGCACGGTGGGAAAGGCTTCGTGGGATTTTCTTTCTGAGCTGTTAAGAAAGTCTTGTAAGCACACAGGTACCTGTGCCACGCCGCTGGTTGAGAAGGCCTGGGAGTGAAGCTTCTCTTGATGTTCAGGACCCTGAACAGCCTCTGCTTGTCATTAAGGATAAGATAGAAGGTGCCCTGAGTTGACGGGGCTGCTGCTCTGGTGGGAAGTGGTGGCAATATCCAGTTGAAAGATGTGGGGGAGCCTTCCTGAAAGAGATGGGCTGTTATCAAATCTATGTCACATGCCTCCAAGACAGATGCTGCACAAATCCAGAGAGGAGAGAAGTCAGAGGACAGAGGAGCCATCATGGGTGCCAAAAGGTCTTTGCTAAGAATGGGACCTTGGTACCCTCTGTAATATAGAGGGCTACCTGACGTGTGCATCAGGTGGCACTGTCTAACAAGGCGACTAGAATCTCGCAGGATCCTGTGGAAAGCCCACAGGCAAGCTCTGGGCATTCCCCAAGCTGTTGCACCACCAGCTCATGGGCATTTCAGTTCCATGTGAACTTCAGTATGTCTTCCAGCAGGGAAGTCAAGGGAGAAACACATCCTTCCCTTCTCACAAGAAGCCTCATTGTGTGGAGCAGCTAATTTTACCTTTCTAGCAACTTAGCTTCCAGGGTCTTCTGTCTGGGAGAGGCCTGCGTGCCTGCCAGGGGCTGGGAGGATGTCGGCAACCTGGTGCCATTAGCGTGTGCTCTCTGCCCCAAGCACACGAGATCATTACTGAGCGCTCTGAGAACTTGACAAATGGGACAGCTGCCGCTCAGGCAATTTCCCAGTGAATGGCTAAGCCAGGTGGAGTCGGAAGATAGCTGGCCTGACTGAACAGGGAAAGCTAATACTAATCATTAGGTCTTTGAACCTTGCCATGTTCCCAATTAACGGTAGAATAAAGTGAAACAAGTAATTAGATGGATTCCACCCCACTGGCTGCACTTCTCTGCTTGATTGCCTTCTCTGCTTCTTACCATGAGAGGGAGAGCACAGATCTAGCTATGAGGAAGGAGGGCAGTGCGGGAATAGGGTACTCAGAGCAGTGATAGCTACCAGCTACTAAGAACATCACATAGACACTTATTACGTCCCAAACTCAGAGCTAGGAAATCTGCATTTAAACCATCACCTCCCATCTGCCCTGAAAGGTGTGGATGGAATCAGCTCCATTTTAGGAAGCGCTGGTGATCCTTAGGGCCACCTGGCTGGGTGGCATAGCTGGGACATTAGATGCTGGGGAGCGATGGATGCTGGCCCAGGACCTGCCTTTGCTGGCTGCATCTGGGTGGACATTGTCTTCTCTGAAGCAGCTGATCTGAGTGTGAACTAACCGTCTCTTCTGTTAACTGATGAATTTAATGAATTTCACTGGCCAATAAACTTGGTCATTTGCTGGTGTGTTTCAAGGTGTGGGACGTGATTTCAGTAATTGTGTAACTATGAACATGAGCCAATTTGTACCTGTATTTTCTGCAGATGAATGATCACTTTAGGGTGGGCTCCAAACTATGTGAGTTCAGGAGAGTTCCCATAGGCCAGGCACCTGAAGAGCGGCACACATTTCTGTCTCCCCTCAAGCCCAGCTTCTGACCACACACAGTTTGGCCCATAATCTACAAATCGTAGCCACACACCTGGGAGTTGTGTTCCAGTACAGCTAAAAGCGTTTGGCTTTTTGCTTTTGCCTCCAATTTGCTGTGTGGTCAGACCCAGCTTCCCTAGACCTCAGTTTCCTTAGAAATAGAATTAAACTGGTTCGCCTTTAACAGACTCTGCAGGCTTTCAGGTTCTGTGGTTTTCTAGTTTTGATTTCTTATTGTCACATTTCCTGTAAGCTAACTTTGTTTCTGTTGTTGTTGTTGTTGTTATGTTTGGGTTTTGGCCCTGGGAATCAAATCCAGGATCTTTGCTCTGAGCTACATCCCCAGCTGCCCCTTCCACCCATTGTTTTTGTTTGTTTGTTTGTTTTGTTTTAATTTTGAGATGTGATCTTGATAAGTTGATAAGTTGCCCAGGCTGAGATGCAATTTGTCAACCTCCTGTCTTACCCACCCACAGTGCTGGGAGTATAGGTGTATACCTCCACCTCTGGCATATGTGAATTCTTTTTAGATGGCAGGTATTTGTTTTACTAATTGTCAATTTTTAAAAATTTAGTCACTGAAAATTGAAAATTTTTGAAGAAACTTGTCCATATTTATTTTCTAAACTAGTGTAGTCAATCTTAGTAAGTTACATTCTCCATTTATCTATCTATCTATCTATTTATTTATTTATTTATTTATTTATTTATTTATTTGGCACAGGGTCTCCCCACACAGCTTAGATTCATAGTGATCCTCCTGTCTCAGCCTCCCCAGTGCTGGGATCACAGGGGTACGCCATTATGCCAGGTTTCAGTGGCCGAGAGGGCATGCGGTACCTGGCTCCTTACACTTACCAAGCAGACACTTAGACCTCTGAGCTCTCTCCCCAGCCCCAGTGAGTTACATTCTTCTCCTGACCATCAAGCTGTAGAACCTTATTACCGACAGGAACTGTGATGCGCCCCTTAATTCTATAAATGCCCACAGGAGCTGAGTGAGCTGCATGGACTCACACAGCTGGAGAGTGGCAGAATGCAAGTCTCAAATCTGCGCCGTACTTCCCTGCCCAGTGCCCTCTATTGTCTACTGGATTAGAGGCTATTTGTCCAGAGTCCTGAACTGTGTCACCTCAGCACTCAGCACAGGACCAAGCTTAGCTGAGCACAAATACCATCTCAGCCACACACAAGTGCACCCTTAGCCCACCGGAAGGCTTCTGTGTGCCCTGCTGTCAGCACCAATGTCTGATGATTATACATGCTGTGCACCCCTTCCCCACACACTTTTGCTACTTTGCTCTTTGAGTGGGTGAGAAGTTACTTGTGGCCCTGGTGCCCCTGAAATGAAACATGAACACGTGGTTCTGTGGAAGGTCTGTGCAGCTCTTGGGCTGGAAGGGCCCCCTTTGCAGTGAAGGTCACATTTTGATAGCTGAAGTTTTCTGAAATTTGATGTCACAATGGTGGTCCCTAGTAGGATAAAGATTTTTTTTTTTTTGGTCCAAATGAGAAGAAATGAGTCATTTCACATTAGGTGGCAAATGTATACTGTATATACACAAAATCGAATAAAAGATTATAAAATAATCTTTCATGACTATATACAAATAGCATCATAACAAAAGAAAAACTCTAAATCAGAAAGGCAAGAGAAAGCTACTAGAAGATGGAGATATAAATGTGAATAAATACAATAGCATCTAGTTTCCTGGAAATAATCACCCAATTGAAATGTGACTCCAAAGCAGAATTCTCACGCTGTTGACATCATAGACATGACCATGTCCGCTATGTCACGGTCTTTCCACCCTGTGCTATGGATCCCTGATCATCTCCCGATACATTAAGGTCAGTGTTCCTCGAGGACCCCATCATAGTTATCCAGGACTGCTCAGACTCCCATATCAAAGACTTTGGGCTCAAAACTGGGACATGCATTTTAGCAAGCTTCTTGGGTGGTTTTTTAGCACACCGGGGTTTGAGGGTTTGGGGCCTCTAAAGGAAGATCCAAACAGGTAGCCTGATTTGCTAGACCGATTGCATCCCGGTCTTGCCACTTCTCTGGCATCATACCTGCTGTCTTGCACTTCCCAGGGTGCAGTGCGGGAATACTGAAGGATGAATTGTAACCGATGGCCCAGTGCCACAGCCACCCTGTCTCTTCCTCAGAACACTCCTTAGGTCCCTTCTTTGCCTGGCTAACTTCCATCAGTGCCTGCACTAGATGACATCACCCAGATGCCCTTCTCCTTCCTCCAAAAAGCTGCCCCTTTTCTGTACTCTAGTAGTACTTACTATTTCACTTTAAATCAACCAATTTACATACTCTCTTCGCCTTCCTGGAAGCAAGGAAAATGGGTTCATACATCTCTAGATTCTTCTACCTGAGAGCGCCCGACGCTTAGTTGGGAGTCTATCAATGTATTTCCTCAGATCCAAAAAGTTGCATCGTAGCTCAGGGAGAGGCAGTTTATAGAGGATCAAAGTGCTGATATTTGTTGAACAAAAATAGTAACCGTGAAGATTTAATTCCAGGAGAACAGGAGAGCAGAGTGAAAGGAAAGGTGATATAAAGCATCTATCTATCCATCTATCTACATAGATACAGATTCTGAGCACGCACTCTGAGTCAGACGCCACACTGAGAGCTTTGTAAGCGCCATTTCAATTAATTTTCATGACAGTGCTGCAGCATGAGGCTGTTATTTTCTCCTCCGTTTCGTGGGTAATGGGACAGGATTGGAGGCATATAGTAGTGTTGTAGATTGAATGTAGGCTCCCCAAATTGTTTGGAATCTTCACTGCTAATGTAATGGTATTAAGAGATTTGGGGGATGATTATGTCAGGAATTTGGAGCCCTCACCACTGACATTAGTGCAATTATATATATATTTTTTCTTGTTTAAGAACTTTTTTGTTTATTTATTTATTTTTATGGCCGGCTCAGCCTGCCCTGAGGGCAGGGCTGGCGCAGCATGTGGTGCCGGGGATAGAACCGCGGTCCCTGCAGTCACCTAAGCTTTCCTAAGCAGGCACTTCAGACCACTGAGCCATCCTGCCGGGCCATTAGTGCCATTATAAAAAGGGCTCCAGGGAGCTCTTTTACCCTCCCTTCACCATGGGAGGATACAATGAGAAGATGGCCCTCTTCAACCTTCAAGGTGTTAAGATTCCAGACTCTAGCCGGGTGTGGTGACCCACGCCTGTAATCCCTTGGGATTACTTGGGAGGCTGAGGCAGGAGGATCAGTGTGAGTTTGAGACCAGCCTGAGCTACAAAAGTGAGCTCAAGGCCAGCCTGAACTGCATAGGGAGACCCTGTCTCAAAAAGACAAAAAAAAAAAAAAGATCCCAGACTCCAAACCTGTAAGAAAAAAATTGTATATCAGCTGCCCTGTCCATGATTCTCTGTTATAACCAAGTTGACTACAGCTAAATTAGCAGGATCATAAAGCAGATCTGGAGCTGAGAAGATAGCTCTGCAGTCTAAGTACCTGCCTGGGAAGTGCAAAGACCCAGGTTTGATCCCAGGAACCCCATGCCATCCTGGTCACAGAATCTCAGGGATGCCGTGCTGGTCCTGAAATTTAGCGTGGTGGCACAGGCCTGTAATCCCAGAGCTGGGGAGGTAGAGACAGGAGGAGCACTATGAGTCTGAGCTGCATAGTGAAACCTTGTATCCAGCAAATAAATGAATTTTTTTTTTAATTAAAAGGTGGTCTGACTGATGCTAAGCCTCCTGTTCTGGGCGATGGATGGTGCCATGGCATCACGGGGGAGAAAAGCCCTTCTGTGGAGGAGGATTGGCTCGGAAGCCCTGCTGTGCCACTGGCCCTCGCTGACATGTGGGACCAGCTGCACCCCTCCACAAGCCTCTGATTTCCTACTCGCCATGCCAAGAGCCCCACCTCTGAGGACTACAGGAACCCTCCCAACCATGTCCTCTTCTTTTTTTTTTTTTTTTTTTTTTTTTTTTTTTTTTTTTTTTTTTTTTTCTTCTTCTTTTCTTTTCTCTTTCAGTACCTGGGATTGAACTCAGGACCTTGTGCTTGCCAGGCAGGTGCTTATTCTACTGAGCTATCTATCCAGCCCCCAACCATGTCTTCTCAGCCAGCCCCTGGCTCTTATTCTCATCAGAGAGTTGTCTGTGCATAGAAGGAGTCAATGGTACAGCCCAAGAAAAGGGAGGGTTATGTTTCAGATTCTGAGCAAAGATCCATGGAGACCAGAGGAACCAGCAGAGGGGGGTGGTGCTCTCCACCCTGGCACTCGCCAGTGGGCAGCGGCATGTGGACAGCACAGGACCTTGCCAGGGCTAGGCCTACGCCCCCTGGAGGTTTGACTCTTCCCATCTCAAAATCCCGGTGACTTCCTGGCAGGCACTTGTGAAGGGGAACTTCAAAGCGTGCATCAGGGTCTTCTTCTGGCTCCAAAGATTAAAAAACTCCTTTGGAAATGAAATAACCTCTGAGCCCTAACCAGTGTAAACTGGTATCTTTTTTGAGAGGAACATGACACCTGGAAGAGATTGATATGACAGGGTTTTTAGAGCTCCTGTGACATAAGAAAAGTGAGAAGGAAAAAAAGAATGCTTTATCTTCTAAAGAGCCTGCCTGTTCCTTTCATCCCGGATGCCCAGCTCTGCCCTCATGGGGGCTGTTCTCCTTCAGAGGGGGAGGGGAAGACCAGCGGGGCCGCCAGCGCATCACACCTTCATCCTGCAATTTGTCCTGAGCAGACACTGTCCTAGGAGCTGGACTGGGCCTCTGTGCACAGAGAGAAGCAAAAGATAAGACCTGGACACCAAAGATCCACATGTCCAGAGAGCAATGTGGGAGTCCACGGAGGCGGAAGAAGCTGTCACAGCCTGGGAGTATCCGAGAGCTTTGCTGATGAGGGAGCCTGTGAATTTGAAGAGTAGGAGGAGAGAGCATCCCAGCAGGGGGTTGGCATGCGCAGAGGCTCAGGGTCATAAAGACAGGAAGGAGGTCGACAGAGGTGGTCGGGTGGGCAGTAGGGCTGGAAGTGGGCTAAGGCCACACCCACCCTGCTAGGAGCCTAGGAGCCTGAGGGGGTCCATCCCAGGGCTGCTGAGGCACAACAGGGCTGTGGTGGTGCCCGAGTGATAAGGAGCTACCTTCACGGAGGTATAGATTTTTCCTAAAGCTTCATGCCGCCCTAGGAAAAGTCCTCGCATCTTCTGCTCTGTGTGCAGCCACCTTGCTCTTCCCCTCAGAAATGTCATGACAGGAGATTGGAACTGAAACCGGGCTGCTGATGTGAGAGGTCTATAAAAAGAGCCATTCAGAGGAGAAAGGAAAGCGAGTCATCTGCATCCTGTTCCTCCCCTCCTCCAGCCAAGCCTCTTCTTTCCATGATGAGAGAAAAGGTCTTGTAATAAGATGACACAGTTGCATTAAAGCAGGCTGAAAAGAAACAGTCAGTATTTCACAATTTGGTAGCACGGAGAGTCCCCAGCCCTGCTTACGGATGCCTTGGTTAGCTCGCAGCCCCTCCAACAGAGGACTGTTTCAGGGAGAGCTAAGAGGTTTCATACGAGCTGGAAGAAATCTCTGGAACGAATTTTAGATGATAAAAGTATCAGGGCTTGAGAATTTTTTGCTCAGGTTTTTTTTTTTTTTTTTTCTTTCTTTCTTTCTTAATACTTGTTATCCCCACAAGTATTTCTGTAGGAAATTGCCTGGACCTGCTTTTTTTTTTTTTTTTTTTTTCCCTCCTCTTTCTAGAAGGGTCCAATTTCACTTTGACCTCTGACCTCTGCCTTTTCATCAGCCTCTTCCAAAGCTATTCTCCCCACCTGTCAGTTTCTGTTTCATTTCAGACCTCTTGTCTCCATCCAGAGAGCTTCTGCCCGCTCCTTCTTGCCTCTTCTGGGTTTGCCAAGGCCTTTTCATTTCCACAGCAAGGTTTCTTCCCAATACCCTCCAGCTCACATTGTGATTAAAACAAAATGACCAGCTGATTTGGGCCATGGCTGGATCTCAGGAAATAAGAGCAAGCCAGGACTTTTGCCCCTTTACTTTGCCCCTGCTGCAAGCCACAGCTGTCCTACTGCAGGGGAGTATAGTGTCTGGCTAAGAAGAAAACATCCTAGTTTCAAACTAAACAACATCACTACCCGCCAGGTACCTACTGTACACCAGGCACTGTGTTAATCCCAGGAGTAGGAGAAGAATGGGGGGGGGGGCCTCCGGGCAGGGCATCTGCAGAGACATTACAGGAAGCTGATCACTCCTCTAGAATGAAAAGCAGATGTCACTAAAGGAAGGATTCTTTCATTAGAGGATAAAAACTGAAGTGTCACCTCCCTGAGAGTGACAGCACAGGAGTGTAATGTGAGCAAGAAAGCTCAGGCCCAAGATAGGCAGATCAAGGTTGGAAACCTTGTCATTTTGCAAGTCCCCACGAGCAGAACAAGCCACCTACTCTTAATGACCTCAGGGTCCTCACTTGCGGAATGAGGCAGCTGACGCCTATGGTGGTCGGAAGCCTTCAGAAGTGACTACATACCTAAGACAAGGCCTGGCTCTGAGGACAGGTCAGTAAACATCCATCTCTCCTATGCATAAAGGGTCCCCTTTGCAGTTGCAGGACGAACAGCAGAAAAGTATTATTTTTTTAAAAAAAAGTGACAAAGGAAACTCTACAAAGATTCCCAAAACTTATAAATGAAAAACATAGCCCTACCTCAGCTTCTGCCACAACTCTTGCTGTGCCTCCAGACGCCACCCAGCTGCAGATGTGGTTTAATGTTTCCTCCCGGTGTCCCGGCTATTTCAGTTCCTCTGGCGTTTAAATGGCGGTGGTAGCAATGTTCCCCACATTGCTCTGCAGTCCTCATCATCATTCTCAGAGAATACAAAACGTCCTCAGGTGCAGCCGTGCTGTAATTTGCCCCATCATGGGACATTTCTTGGGTTTTCAATTTTGCTCATCTTTAAATAAAGCTCAGCTCTGGAATTACCGAGTCACAAGGAATGAATATCTTTAAGGATCCCGGCACAGAGTGCCTTTTGCTTTCCACAGGGTGACAACTGTTCTCTTTGTCACCACTGATGCCTGTCTGTGCGTGTCGGTTCCCCTGCAAAGCATCAGGTGCTGTTCTAAAAAATGGTTGCTAATTCAGGGTGTGGCAAGTGATTTGAAACTGTGTGGGTTTTGTTATTAATGAGGATAAATAAGTTTCCATATAATGGTATATCTTACTGTTTATATTTCATTATGAAAGAAGTGGAAATTATATGCTTATATCCCTTGTCTAAAACCTGTAAGATTCTGAAGCTACACACATGCATACATACACAGAGTTTGCACACACACACACACACACACACACACACACACACACACACATGTGCACTAAAAGTAGATACTGATCCTCTGCTCTTAAAAAATTTTACTTGCACCGCTAGTAGAGAAGATTGAACCCTTTGGGGAATGCTGACTGCAGGAAGTGGTTCCCCCTCCCCTCACTGTGGTCTGTGGGCTCTGCCCCTCCCCACCCTACTGAACAGGCCAGCAGGGGAGCTGCTAGAGGTTCCAGAACACAAATCGCTTCTTCCAAGAGGGAACAAATCCATTCTAGGACGAGGAAGTCTCACACTTGAACTTATTAGCAAATGAATTCTTCCTACTGGCTCCAGGGAGATGGAGTTGTCACCTTGTGGTTTATGTCTTCTCTGACCCAAGGTCAGCTTGCTCCCAAGGTGGTTCCCAGCATAGCATAGCATTTCATAAACTTGCGAACTCCTGGACCCTAAGAATTCCTTCAGGGACTCTAGTGAGAAGCGCTACATTAAAAATTCAACGGTGACACTGGAGGTGCTTGCTGAGTACCAGAGGCAGGCATAATCAGCATAAATGCCCAGAGAGATGCCACAACTGTGAAATGACAACATGTTGTCTTAGTTTTTTTAAAAAGAATATTCACTGGGCACGTAGCTGAGCTACATGGTAGCATGTTTGCCTAGCATAGATGAGACCCTTGGGTTCAATCCCCAGTACAATCAATCAATCAATCAATCAATCAATCAATCAATCTTCAATAAGGATACAAGATAACTTTTAAAATAGTAATGTCAATAGAATGAAAACAGAAGAACACAATTCTTGGGGCAGTAGAAGCGCAAGTCTATAGAAATTTCCCAAGGGCCAGCCACACATTGTTCAGTGGAGATCCACAGTCGCCCCTTCTCCCCAGCTGGTCCAGCCTAGGAGATCAGTTCCTGGAATCTCATTGTCGAAGAACAGCGCCAGCCATTCAGAGAACTCTGTGTTTGCCAGGTAGTGCCTGAAAGATGTGATCTTGTCGTTCTAGTAACACAGATAAAAAGGGCTTGGTCTGAATCTTTTCCAGGTTTCCCAGGTAGCCTGATGACTCGGAGACCGCTCTCGGGGCCAGACTGTCAGCCTCTCTTGTGTATTTCTCTGCCCTTCCTCCTCCTGACTGAGGAAGACCGCAGTGGTCAGCGCCAGCTGTGTGGCTCCCCTGTCCCCAGCTGGCACCCACTTCCCTGCGCCCTTCTTCACCACCTACTCTGCCTTCACTCTCCGCTCAGTCTCCTCTTCTGTCTTGGCCTATCTCCCCAACTGGAGGGACTTATAACTTGCAATTCCTAAAGCTAAAATTCTCACAGTGGTGAAAAAGTACACAGAAATAAATCAGCAAGTGCCAGAATTTCTCCTAAGGGGGACTCAGCACCGGGGAGGGATTACTGAGGCTTAATTTACACAACAGCTGTGCTTCTAACAGTGTGCAAATCAGTCCAGCGGTGATTGAAAGACACTGGGAAGAAAAGGTTACTTAGAGGAATCCTAGAGTGAGCTCTTTGTAAAGCAAATCTTAGGATGCTTCTGGTTCGGGCTCTTTGCCACCTCTTAGGATCCTTCCCAGTCAGGTTTTCTTGTCACCTCTTACTTTAGGGACTCTTAAAGAAACCCCCTCCCCTGAAGCAGGCTATTCACTCCTTCATCCAAGCCCATGACCATGGCTCTGCCTACCTACTTTGTGCTTTAAATAGTTCCTGGAAAAAAAAAAAAAAAAAAAAAAAAAGGGTGTGAAATTCATGCTTGTGAAATCAAGGGAAGAAGCTAGAAACCAAAGGAATAAGATTCAACTCCCTGAAGGAAAGACGTATCTGATTTCTTTCCTCCTTTGCTAATCTCCCACTGGGGGCTTCCGTAAGTGTCTTCCTCTTTTGCTAGTCAAGAAATATTTGAATGAGAGACTAAAAAGAAATGAAGCCTTTTTAATTTATTTTCTGGTAGACTCTCAGGTAACAAAGATGAAGGTTGCAGATTAACTTAAAGATTATTAGAAGGGTGTTGGCCAAGGTAAAACACTTCGGAAGCATGAAGATGCCCTTGAGGAGCTGGACATCTTCTGGCCTTCCTCTGTGAAGCAATCTGGGCAGAGGCCTCCTGGGCTGCCATCACAGGTGTAGCTGCTCCACCTCTTCTTGACCAAGTCCTCTCCTGTACCAGGAGAGCTTCTCATATTCCTATCGTTCACCAGCCTGAAATGATTATGATTGTGGGTGCTTTGTTGGACCTTTGTTTTGCTTGGGTCTTATTATTAAGTCTTCTTTTCATTTTGTTTTGCCTTTGAGACTGGGTCTCACTATGTAGTTCAGGCTACCTTTGAACTCACTATGTTTCCCAGGTTGACTTCAGTCTCACAGTGACCCTCATGCCTCTGGCTCCACATGCTGGGCTGACAGGTGTGCACCACCATGCCTGGCTAACTGCCGGTCTTTACAGTGAAGCAGGCACAGGGCAGCTTCAGAGATAGATCTTGGCCCATTCACAGATCCTCCTGTGGACACAGGGCACAAATCTTAGCAGCCTCCACATCAGAACAGGATGGCAACCCCTCTTGTGGTTTGCTTGCCTATTAAAGAAAATAGCTTAGGACTACATTTGAAAGGTAAACTGCAGCTTCCATTCCAAGGAGTTCTTGCCTGTGCTGTCTATCGCTGTTTCTCTGAAGGGAATGGGCTCCCTCTCTTCCCATCATTGGATCAAACCAAACTGCCAGAGCTCCGTTCAGTGCACCATGATCTGGCTGCATGCTGGATGTTGTCCAGGTCTCCGCACATGGCAAGAAGGCGTTATAAGAGGCACTGACTTTAGAGGTCAGTGAGATAGCTCAGCAGACTAAAGCGCTTGCTTAGGCAAGCTTAGGCAAACGTAGGGACCATGGTTCAATCTCTAGCACCGCATGCTGTGCCAGCCCTGACCCCCACAGCAGGCTGAACCAGCCAGAGTCTGGGCATAATGGCCTGCACCTGTAATCCCAGTGCTGGGGAGGCTGAAAGCAGGAGGGTCACCACAAGTCCAAGTTGCGCAGTGAGACCTAGAACAACCAAATACATGATAAATAGAAAAGAGGCATTGATTTTAAGTTCCCTGCCGTCGGTGGCAAGAACTTAGAATAGTGCTGGGTCACAGGTAAATGCCATCCAAGTGTTGGCGTCCACTGTTGCCATCTTCACGGTTATCAATATCGCTGTTAGGGTGCAGTGGGGGACATCTCATCCTCCCGCCCTCACCGTCTCACTCGAGGGGACGCTTCTGTTGGGCACCATCAAGGCTGGACTTCTCTCGACCACCTGAGCTGTCTTCTGTGTTATGGTATCTGTGGACATGCTGTTCCTTTTCCCTCTTTCCTGTGGACTGTTGGGAAACTCGGAGCCAGTTAGACACCCTTACCCCTAGCAGTGGTGTGGTGCAAGCCCTTACCAAGTGTGTCTCAGGCATGCTTCATGCACCCTGACGTTTGATCTTTATCTTCTTCCCCACTCATGATCTGCCTGCCTTTACTCCCATTTCTATATGGATCCATTATTTTATTTTTATTTTTATTTTGCAGTATCAGGGATTGAACTCAGGATCTTGCTCTTGCCAAGCAAAAGCTTATTCCACTGAGCTATCTCCCTGACCCTCTATATGGATCCATTTAAAGCATTGTATGTTTGTCCTTTCTGAATATCTGTCTATCCATCTACTCATTCATCTATGTTACTTATCATCTGCCTACCTTTTATCTACCTACCAATCATCCATCACTACTAATCTATCATCTTTCTTTATATTGACCAGATCTCTATCATCTGTTATCTAAGTATCATTTATCTATCATCTAGCCATCAGTGTATCATCCTTCTGCCACCTGTCACCTATTTATCATCTATTACCTGCTCACTTTGTATCCACCTATCTTCTATCACCTATTTGTGTCTATCATCTACCATTTACCACATATTCATGATCTACCTTTATAAACCCACTTTATAGCTTTTTTAAAAGAACATATTTCTTTTTTTAAAAAATCAGTTTCCTGAAGTTACTTTGCCATTTTCAAAGTTGTCTAATATTGATTTTATTAAGAATCCTAAAAATGAGCGCTGTTAAATGTACAATTAAATGAGCCACCGTTTTCTCCATCATGTAGTCTAACTTCTGACCTTTGTAAAATAAACTGGCTTAATTGGAGTTAGATCCTTACTGAACAGATGTTCACAAGGAAAAGTGGCCAGTTTGTAAGTGCGGTGCTCCGTGAGTTATGGTGGAGCATCCAGCCTGGGACAGTCGCATCCAGACAGGAAGTGGATCATCATTCCCAAAGGTCCCCAAAGTCCCCCAACACTCCTCACTCCTCCCCACAAGAAACCACCTTCCCGAATCCTAAAGCCACGTGTTACTTTTGCCCATTATTGAACTTTATAGATAAATGCCATTGTATACATGTACTATGTTCTTTTGTATCTGGCCTCTCTCTCTCTCTCTCTCTCTCTCTCTCTCTCTCTCTCTCTCTCTCTCTCTCTCATCATTACATTCGTAGGATTTGTCTGTGCAGCTGAGTTTCACAGGCATTCATCCATTTTCATTGCTAAATGGAATTACATCTTGTGAGTGTACCACAATTTATTTCTAGATTATAAGATAGATGGCTTTGGATATTTCCAGGGTTTGTCTGTTACTTCCTGTCCTTTGGGGAAATAAGATGTATAATAGAGGAATTGAAATTAAATGAATGAACAGTGAATTTTAAAACTGATCCCTGATGGTGCCTGTGCACCCAGAGGCTTGGCCATTAAGCCTTTGGAGATAGGCCCTCCTTGGTGTGAGCCCCTTGGCATCATTAATGCCATTCAGCTTGAGTGACACCATGGGTTGACTCATTGAACAAATAAGCATAGCACCATTTTGGAATCTGAGACTACATCAGACACAAGACCAGATACCACTTGCTGCCCTCATGGCACATGCGTCCTAGCAGCAAGGGCCCTCCCTCACCCTCTCTCAGGTACTTTGCCCCACTCTGTGACACTGGTCAGCACTCTGCCCTATAGCAGTCCCTCTCTGCTTCGCCTCACAGAGCCTCACTGAGCTGTTGGCCAAGGACATGAGGATTCTCCCCTCACCCCTGCTCAGACTGTGCTTCCAGAACCTGCTCCCCACCACAGTCACCTCCACGCCTCTGAGGCCCGTCTCTGCTTCAGTGGTCCCCAAGATAGCTGCTCTGTGGTCTGAGATTTGTGAACTGGCCTATAGCTGGGTAAATTGAGGCTCTGCTTGTGTTTCCCATTTATTTTTCTTTTGAGGATTTCAGGCCTTCATTGTTTCTTGTTCAATGCTTAAAACACTTTTAGTTTTATACTTACATAATGCAAGTTTGTCATCATTCTACCATGGATACTCATCTTCTTTTTTAAAACACTTATTTATTTATTTGGTACAGGGTCTCACTACACAGCTCAGACTCATAGTGACCCTCCTGTTTCAGCCTCTCCAGCACTGGCATTATAGGCATGCACCACCACGCCTGGTTTTGGTAGCCAGCTTGGCATGGGGTTGGCACGTGCTTATCTTCTTAATGACCTCATATTATTCCATTTTATGGGCTTAATTTAATTCTAGTGACTTTTTTAACTGTAACTTATTTCTTATAGTGCAATGAGAATTTAAATTTAAGACTCCTTTGAGTCAATTTGTTCTTTCTCCTAACTCATGTTCACCTGTGAGGTGCAGAGGAGGTTATATATCTTGAGCCTCCTCTGTAAAATATACATAACGTAAAATTGATCATTTTAATGATTTTGAGGTGTGCTGTTCCACATCATTAAGTCCATTCAAAGTGTTGTGCAACCACTAATTCTAGTCGATTTTAAAGGCAGTAGTGGATTTTATCAAGGTTAAAGTTGACTTCTGGCACATAATAGAAAACATTTGCTTGAATAAATGTGTGATTATAGGTTGTCATTGGGAAGAATATTACTGAATTAGTTGGAATGCTGGCTACTGCTCGGCTTTACTTGGCATAAATAATAAGGAAATGCATTATTTCCCATAAAAATAATTCAAAAGCTCATGTAGCTGCCACATTGGTGTTTGGGGACTCAGCGACATTGTTTAACGCCCAGGTTCTTTGCATCTCTTCGTTCTCCCAGGTGGTTTTGTCCTGGGCCTTGGAGCCCTCACAGTTGGGGACTAGCTGGAGTAATTTCCCCAACTGGTAGCATCTTGAGGCAGGAAAGGGCATCACTGAAGGGTCTCAAAAGAAGAAGACACCCTACTGGATTTCCCATCATAGGCTCCACCGTAGATCAACACTGTCAGTTATCAGCAGCAGTCAGAACCCAGCCCAAAGGCCGGGCCTGGGCCATGCCTGTGTTGCCCGCCTCCATCTCAAAGGATGGCCTGGAGGAAGAGCACAGGGCCCTGTTCCATTAGATAGAAGGAAAGGACAGGAGCGAGCCATCAATCACGCCTGCGACAGTTTCCCAACCCTGAAGTACAGCTGCCTGCTTTCCAAGTGAGACATATTAACCTGGCGAGAAATTAGGTCTGTCTGAATACAGTAATGAGAATCCTAACTGGAGAGCAAGTTCTGTAACAACTTTTCCAGCCATCTGACTGTCATCCACTATACATGACACTGTGGTGAGCCATCTCCAGGAGAGTGCCACCGCCCGCATTTTGCTAGTGCTGGGGATTGAACTATTTCTTCCTTCTTATTTCTGAGCATCATTCCCATCCTTTAAAGCTCATCTCAGAAAAACACTCGTTTTGAAAGGTTTTTCTGAAGCCTAGAACCAAAATGGATTTTTCTGTTTCGTTCTACTTTGCAGAGATAGCCACTGTGCATCAAGGCTGTTTTTCTTGATGGATATATATATGTATATAATATACATACACATATAATATATATTACATAATATACATGCATATATTATATATAATATACATATATATGCATATATATATATACATATATATATATATATATATATACACATTGTCTTGCCAATAATTCAGGCAACTTGTAAAGTTTATAAATTGGAAAGGAAAATCTTCTCATGCAGTTGGTTCCTGGATCCCAACCCTGTGTCCCGGGAATGCTCACTGTTATCTGTTTGCTTTTCTTCTTCAAAAACTTTTTTTTTTTTAGATAATCCATAAATAAGCAATGACAGATTTTTTTGTTGTTGTTGTTGTTTTCATCATCATCATCATCATCTTTTATTAAAAAAATAAAATTGGGAATGCCAGCCAAATAGCTCAGTGGATTAAAGTCTCTGCAAGCCAGCTCAGGGGCCAGGGATTCAACTCCTGGACCTGCTTTGCTGACTCCGTCCCTGGGACATTCTGAGATAGCAACTGAGACTGGGCATGGTGGTGTGCGCCTGTAATCCTAGCTCTTGGGAGGCTGTAAAAAGGCAGATCACCATGAGTCCGATATAGTAGTGAGACCCTGAACACCTTGTAGACCCTTCCCTAAAATACAAGAAGAAGAAGAAGAAAGAAGAGGAAGAAGAGGAAGAGGAAGAGGAAGAAGAAGAAGAAGAAGAAGAAGAAGAAGAAGAAGAAGAAGAAGAAGAGAAAGAAAGAAAGAAAGAAAGAAAGAAAGAAAGAAAGGAAGGAAGGAAGAAAGAAGAAATAAAGAAAGAAAGAAGAAATAAATACAATTGGGATTCTACTCTGTCCTCTGTGACATGCCCTGGCACCCCGTGACTTGTCTTTTTTGCCCCCAGGCCATCACTCTCGGGGTCAGCAGATCCAGAGCTGGTCGTTCTTCTTTCTGTATCCATCACTATTGAAGTCTGGGGCCTGGTGGTTCTTGCCGTAATGAGTCTCCTGACCATGGAGACCTAAGTTATTTTCATATTCCCACATTTTATATAGCACTGCCAAGAACCTGTTTGTGTGTGTGTGTGTGTGTGTGTGTGTGTGTGTGTGTGTGTGTGTGTACTTGTGCCAATATTTCTGCAGATAAATGCTTAAAAATAAAACTGCTGGGTCAAAGAATAGGTGATTTTAAATTTTGAAGGCTTCTGCCAAATTTTATGAGGGTGTTTTGGGGCCAGTGGATGCTTAAATAAGACAAGTAATTTCTAGCCTTGCAGACTTTATAAACCAATAAAATATTTTTTAATAACACATAAACAAGCCAGGGATGGTAGTGCATGCCTATAATGGCAGAACTCCAGGAGGCTGAGACAGGCGAATTACAAATGAGAGCTCAGCCTGCACAACTTAGTGATTTAATAAGACCCTGTCTCACAATAAAAATAAACATAGAGCTGGGGATTTATCTCAGTGTGAACATTCTGAATTCAATCTCCAATGCAAGGGGAAAAATCTCAAATTATAGATGTAACATGAAGAAAATAGCCAACATTTTATTTTTCCACGAAAATATTTTAATAAAGCCAGGAACAGCAGTACTTGCCTTGAATCCCAGCACTCTGGGAGGCCGGGGCAGGAGAATCACTGGGTTTGAGCCCAGCCTGGGTAACTTAATGACTTAGTGAGGCCCTGCCACAAAATAAAAGAGAAGTGGGGATAGAGGTCAGTGTGAAGGCTCTGAGTTTAATTTCCTGCACACTCCCCAAAGAGTTTTTAAGATCAAGCAACAATTATTACTTATTAACTAGGAAGGTACCATTTTTTTGAAATATCACAGTAGTCTAAAATCTGCCATGTCACATAGTTTACCCTAATACTGTCAGCACAGTTTCATAAAGGGATGGGCACACACACTCACACGGGCTCACATGCATAAGTGGGCAGGCACACACATCTTTATTTTCCTCAGCCTGCTACGCTGGCTCAGTGGCTCACCTCCTCCACCACCACCATCAGTGACTGTCCACACCATGACTACAAGAGAAGATTTAATTGCAGGAGGGTGGCCTGGTGGGGAAAGAAAGAAACAAAGTGTCCTTCAGCCTATCTTGAGTCTTTATGGTAAAGAGGGGGCTCAGGCCAGGTCGTACTGTGTCTCCCTTGGCACAGCGGGAGCCCGGAAGCACAGATGGCACTGGCTCCCACGCCTAGTTCTTGCTTCACCTCTGAAATCGTGCTGTGTTCCAGGGCTGTAGTCTGTGGGAATCTCCATGTCGAGGTCCTCTTGCCCTAAGCCCAGAAATGAGGCTGCTCCAAGCACTGTGTGCAGAGGGAATGGACATGTTGGGGTCTGGACAGGAGGGCCCTGCCTGATGGACCCTGTGGTGCCGGTCACCTGCTGTGGAGGGTGAGTGAGCAGGACCAGATGGCCAGTTAATGAGACAGCAAACAATAGCACTTACCATGGCATTTGACTTTAAGTTCCTTTATCTTTGTCAGCTTCAATTCCATGCCCTGACCTAACCCAGGCCTCAGAGCAATGAGCGCTCTCCTTATGGTATATCTCCTCATGACAGTATAAAGAAGGCCTGTACCTAGGCTTGGCAAATATTCAATTTAAAGAGCCTGATAGAGAACATCTTAGGCTCTGCTAGCCAAACTGTCCATCATCCCTATTCTGTTCTACTATTGCTGAACAAAACTCGCTGCAAGCAACACCGTGAATGGATACACATAGCCAGATTCCGGTAAAATTATTACAGAAACAAGTGGTAAGTTGGTTTGATCCAAGGGCCATGCCTATTACCATGGGGAGAAGAACAAGAGTAGATGGTCTTAGTGATATCTAAGTACTTGTCCTTAATTTGTTCTGGTAGGAAAGCAGACATGAGTCACTAAGTACTCAACACCAACAAGTTCCAGCTTGCACTTTGGGTACCAAACTAACAACATTGGGACAAAATTTTCTCACCAAGATGCTATAAGTACAGAATTCAATGAGTCTCAAAGCAGCTGGGTACTAAGACATGACTCTACTAGCTCTTGTACTTAAAAGTTGTGCCACCCAAGCAAACTGTGTCAGCTCTTTAACAGGTTTATTCTGGAGCATAATTTGTATGTTTTGTTGCCAGGCAGCTTGACACACCATGGTACATAGATGGCTGTCCCATCCTGTGACACTTTATTAGTAAAAAGATTGGTAGAGCCGGGCGTGGTGGCGCACGCCTGTAATCCCAGCACTCGGGAGGCTGAGGCAGGAGAATTGGTGCGAGTTCGAGACCAGCCGGGGCTACAAAAGTGAGCTCAAGGCCAGCCTGAACTGCACAGCGAGACCCTGTCTCAAAAAGACAAAAAAAAAAAAAAAAAAAAAGATTGGTAGAAATGACTAGATCTGTTTGTATTACTAGCAGCACAAACTGCCTGCTGGGACAGTCATGCGGGCACCACTGATGCTTGAAGCCAGAAGGAGTGTGTTTGAATCCTTAGAACACATAAAGTGGGGGCAATAGTTGCCACTTCCAGCTTCAGGAGATTAAGTGAGATGGAGCTCGGAGAGTGTCTAGCAGTGCTTTGGCATGTAGATATGGCAGGAACTTGAGGATGACTGGCTTTAATGCTAGATCTGGAGAGCTCAACAGACCAGCTCTTTCCCCAGTGCAGACCAGTGAATAACATAGAAGAGCAGGAGGTAGGATTTTTAAGAGTTGACAGAATGCAGTGCGTGGGACTTCGATTTGATTTCAACACAAGCTCTGAGCAGAGATGAGCTGTCCCTGGTCCTCCTTACACAGCCTTCAGGTGTCAGTTCAGCAGCATCCTGGTTTTATTACATCCATCACACGCAGCTTAAGGCTTCCACAAACACAGTGCTAGACAGATGTTGAACCTGTCTGGGGATTAGAAATATCCTCTTCCATTAAGCATAAATTAACTTAATCACCAGGTATGAAAGATAAGCAACATAAACAGTGTTCCCTGAAGCTTTCATTAAAATTAAAATTCTATTTAAAATTTAGCTTGTCGTTTCTAGGACTTGAACCCTTCAAAGAGATAATATCTGCTGTAAATTTTCACAGTGACAGAGTGGCAGAGATGAATATGCTAGGGACAGGGATGTACTATGTAACTCAACTTTTTGCCTCCTGGTCTGCTTTTTGCCAGCGAAGGCATCTGAATGTTTTAAAGAAATAGTCTCAGTAAGGCCGGGTGTGTGAGTGTTTTTAGGAGAAGCCAGCCCGATTCATAAAAGTGAAGGTCTAAGATGACTAAGAGTAAGGTGCTTAGAGCTTGTTGTTGAGATCCATGCCACAGAACGTGCTCTTCCTGCAAGAAAATCAGAGGGAGATGCAGACAATAAATCACCCAGAGATTTCCCATGCAAGCTTCCTTTTCCTTTGCTGGCCCAGGGGAGTGGAGAATGGGACGGCAGTCCAAGTTTACTGCATTCCTTAGCAAACTTTGCAGGGGAAATAACTTTTTTTTTTAATGGCCAGCTCAGCCTGCCCTGGGGAAAGGGCTGGCACAGCATGTGGTGCTGGGGATTGAACCACAGTCCCTACGGTTGCCTAAGCTTTCCTAAGCATGTGCTTTAGACCACTGGACATCTCACCAGTCGCTGCAGGGGAAATAAATATCTCGGAGGAAATTTACCCAGATCAGGATGGTGTGGTGGAAAGAACAAAGTCAAACAAACTTAGCCTTGAATTCCGTTCTATTTCTTTATACCCTGATCTCAAATGAGCACAATAATTTTCCTCAGCCTCAGCTCCTTAATTTATAAATGAGTAAAAATTTTTCACAGAGGATCACTGTGAGGGTCTAGAGAATCTTAAAGACCTGGAACACATCACACCCTCAGTGCCTAGTGGTGTCTACTTGTTTAAGAATGGTTGTTGAATATCTAGCCTACACCAGATTCCCGACTATGTGCTGAGGATCTAGAAACTCGTAGCACAGTGTCATATTCTCAAGTCACTCACAATAATGAGGGATTCAGACAGGAAAAAAAAACAAATCATGACTGAAGAGTGAAAAATGGTGTATACAGTACAGAAGAGACGCAGAGGTGGAGTGATCTGTGCTTGATCTCAGTGACAGTAAGGCTGACATAGTCTGTGAAGCAGAGAAGGGCATTCCAAGCAGAAGGGATGGTGAATGTAAAGGCAGAGACAGGTATCAAAGCACTTCAGATCTCGATCATAAACATCCTGACACTGTCAGGCCAGGAGGATGCGCAGAAGAGAGAGAATCCTAAGGACAGAGAATCTCTTGGTGTGTGTGTGTGCATCCGTCAGTGACCTGGAGATGAAATGTTCTGGACAATTCTTCATGTGCACCCCAGAGGCCTAGCTGGCACCATATGGCCTGCAGATGATATCTTTTCCAAGAAGATCTCATCATTAACTTCCACAGAACTGCAGATCTGAGCTGAACCTACTGGTAGAGTTGAAAATGTGCTGGATGAGGAGATCCAAGGGCCCTTGACCCCAGGGTTCTATGCTTCCTACCTGATTTGAGCCTCTCCTAAGCTCCTGGGAGAGCTTCAAGGCCCAGTCTAAGACCTCTCATAGTCCAAAGTTTGCAAATACTTGCTGAGTAAGTACTCCAGTGCCTCATCTGTGCAGGGGTAGGAAGGACCTGCTTTATCCTGTGTTCTGTGGGCCAGGAACGTAAAAGATAATCCTTAACTGAATGGAAGGCTTTGCAAAGTCTCAGGGCTTATTCAAGTACATGTGTGATCATTATTGTTGTTAAGAAGAATCACCCCACCAGGGCCTATACCATAACTGAAAACCAGCTTCCCCACTCAGTGAAAAGAACCTCTGTCTGATTACCTAGAGCTCTCTCATTTAACAAAATATAATACTCACCCTTTAGAAACCTCAAGAAATGCAAGCCAGAGTTGCATTTGGTGATTTGCCTTTTTACTATTATTAAGTTGACTTAGTCAAAACAATAATTGTATATGAGACAATTAAAGATTTCTGGCTTTTCCTTATGTAATCTAAAAAAATGTCAATTTTCAGGGGAAACATTTAAAATTATATCTACTTTCGAAGCAAGCATTATCTAAAAATAAAAAATAGCAAAAAGAAAAAAAAGGAAGAAAAATAAAAAGAAACAAGTGTTTCCCCAAACATTTTCAACCATCTTGACAGCTCAAACATCACTTTCTCCACAAGCTCACAAGCCTTTATTTTAATGACAAGTGTGTTCTAAAGAAAACTGCTACTGCTGAGGGCTCCAGCCCGTGTTTGATTTGAAGGTGCAGTGGTGTAGCACTATTTTCCAAACTGTTACACCCAGCGACAGAGGAAGCTGTGAAGGAACTAAAAAGTTGCTAAAGTATTCACAAACTATAGGGGACATTTCCTACAGTTGCAGAATGGTACAGAAGTGTTGTAAGGAACAATACTTAGGTTCAAGGCACACATCTTGCCATAGATATGAAACATACTCTAGCCCAACGATAGCTACATGGTACCTCTTCAGAGAAAGCCAGACTAACATACTCACCTAACGTCATCTGCAAAAACTAAACAGATATGTTCCCCAGGACATCCACTGCAGAAGCACATTCTCTATCAGCAAAGACAGACAACAGGTCTAGCTCTACTTCTGTCCTTGAACATTGGGTTATGTGAACAAGTGGGCTTTTTCTGAGCTTCAACTTCTTGGTCAGTGCACTATGATGATCATATCTGCCTTGCTCCCCTTCCAGCACTGTCTTGAAAATTTGGTGAGGTTGTGGATGGAAATGGGCATGTTGAACTCCTGGAAAGGTCCATTAGGACAGTGCTACCAATCATCTGGGCTCCAGGCATCTAAATGTCCTCTCCTCTGTTCCCCTCTTGCCCACTTCCCTCCGTCACTGGATGTCATTTCAGGTGTTGCTTCTTCAGAGCTGCCCCAGCCCAGCTCATCCATGATCTATCCCATGCTCCTGACTTCTGTCTAGAGATGACCCAGGAAACATGATTGTGAAGATCCAGGGCCAGCTGAGGGATCTGCTCCTCTCTTGTTGGGTTGTTCTGGCCAGCCCCTCCCCCACACTCATTTTCTGGCACCTGAAATGAAAGACTGACCTAAGTGATTTCTGTAGTCGACACAGAAAACTCTAGAAGTCCCTTTACCCTAACAATTTATGATACTCTTGGCTTCACAGGGAATCTTTAGCTCTTGGAGACTCTGCAGACAGTGAGCCTTTGGTTTCTTCTATTCTTAAATGGTCTTATGCGTAACCCTTTAAGCACCTTGACCTCTTGAATACATGTCAGCAAATGTGACTTTTTCTTTAAATGGTGGTTCTGCAAACCAAAATGGTGATTCTGTGATCAGTGGCACCTCCCGAGAGCTCGGAGGTTCTTCTGTGGGCCCTGGAGCATCTTCTACTTCCCCCTCTGTTTTCCCTTCTTACTCTGCATTCCATGTGATTGTGGTATCCCATCTTTTCCCCTTCTCACTTGGCAGCTCCACCTTGCTGTGTGTTGGTCTAACAAGCAGATTTCCAAGCTTGTTAGAAGTAGACATGAAGGTCTGGGGAGAGAGCTCCATGGCACAAGTGCCTGCCTGGCAAGTGCAAGGTCATGAGTTTGAACCCTGGTCCTGGAAAAAAAAAAAAAAAAAAAAAAAGAACAGAAAAAGAAGTAGACATGAAGTCAAAGTGTGGAGGGTGGAGTGAAGCCCCAAGAGTCTTCCTTCCACACGGACTACAACCTTTGGGGCATGAACTCTGAGATCTCCATTTTGGCTTCCCCAGTGACTTCTCCTTTGTGTCCTAGATCTTAGTATTATTTAAAATAGATGGAGGAGATTGTCAAGTTCCAGCGGGGTAGCTGCACCTCAGTTTCTGGTATTCTTGCGGAAATTCCCCACATCACCTTGGCCTTTCTGTTCTGCTCTTTTCTCTTATGCACACCTTATGCTCCTTCCACATTACTTGAATTCCTTCAAGAATGTTCTTCACTTCTGTGCTCCCATTCAACTGCCCTTCAGTTTTCCTTGCCCAGAATCTAGGCATCCCTCTCTTCCCATCTGCCCGTATCCATCTCTGCTCAATCTTCCGCCCTAGACTCCGGCTCTACTCTTTGTGGAAGCTTTGGAAACCTGCCCTGAACACTTCCAGCGAGCCCCATCAGCTCTGTGTTCACCTCCCCACTTGCATCACACTGAGTGATCTGTTCCCACACATAGCACTGCTACCAGATGTGAAGTCTCCCATGGTTATATAGTTGCTTTGTCTTTCCAGTACACAGCTCAGTGCTGGAGTCTAGGTACTCAATTCCAATCAGAAGAATGAATGAGCCAATGAATAAATTGCCTAAGCTATGAGATGTCCTTGCCCCCAAATACATATGTTGAAATCCTAACCCCCAGAAGGTTAGGTTCAACTCAGAACATGACCTTATTTGGAGACAGGGTCATTATAGAGATAAGCAAATTAAGTGATGTTGTTTAGGAAGTCTGATTCAATATGGCTAGTGTCCTTGTGAGGAAAGATAAGTTGGACACAGGCACACATGAAAAGAAGATGGTGTAAAATCATGGGGAGATGACAGCCACCTCTTGGCCAAGAAAACAGACTTGGAACACTAATTCCTAGAAGATAAGCAGCACCTCTACTCTTCTTGACAGATGCTCTGATGAGGAAAAGAAATCAACTGCACAAGAGACAGTTGTGCACTCAGTGGTGGAACACTTGCCTAGCATGCACAGGGCCCAGGGTTTCATTCCTAGCTCTGCAAAAGAAGAAAGAAAGAAACAGAGAAAAAAAAGTAGTCATGGATAAATACATGACTACTTTTACAGAGATAAATAGAAAAAAACACTGTTGAATGGAAAAATGACTTTATTGTTTCTTTCAATATTTAATGAGTGTGCTATGCAGCATTGTCAAAATAGGCGATAGAGCTATTTTTATTGTTTATGAAACACCAGCTTGTGACAAGATCTTTCATAAGTACTAATTATTCTGCGTGATGAGCCAGACTGGGTGCTCCCCGGGTTTCCTAACCTTGAAGCGTGAAGTCCTGGATAAGGTGTGCCAGGATGCCACATTTACATCCTTCTTCACTCCCTGACCCTTTCCCTTACTGTAAAAGAATGACCAAAGGAGTCTGATGAAATTTCAGAACTGAGAGGAACCCGAGTGTCACCCGTTCCAGCACAGTTATACTTGTGGGAAGGCTGAGGTCATTGGAGGGGAAGAGAATCCCCTGGGCTCACAGCTACTTTGGGATACCAGGGATGAAGACGGATGCTTAGCTCTGCATTCATTCTTTTCCTGCCACCCACTCACCCACAAGAAGGCTCTGTCCTCCTTCTCTTACATATCACACAGGTCCTGTGAAACCCGTGCCAGCCTACATGGCTCTCGTCCTTGGTTTCCTACTTCTTTCTTCTATAAGAAGCAACTATCATCAGCCTTATTAAATAGGTGAGAGAACACTGAGCCTCAGCAAGTTAAGCACCTTGTCAGGGGTAGAGGATTATGACCAGAACAAAGGGGATTTGAGCCAGCTTGTGTTATGTGAAATTCCCACCATTCCATGCTTTTCCTTAATATAGCTTTATCCTTAGGTCTTAACTATTTTTTCTCAATTAGGTGGAACATATTTTTTAATATCCATTCAGTGAGAAGCAATATCTTTTTTCATGGCAAAGCGCCACACACACATGTGAGGGTCTCCAAGGAAATGTGCAGTGAGCCTTAGCAGATTCCAAAGGTCTGCGTACACTAAAAGACCCAAGAGAAAATGAGCAAGTGGGTGGCCCCCACAGGGCAGGTGACAGGAACCCACGACTGCCTGAAAGAATCTTGAATGGCTTCTCAGTGATGGATGATGGTGGTCACCTCTGATGAGTAGAAGACCAGCCTCTATCGCTCTCCTATATGGTTCTACATTTATTTTTTATTTATGATTTTTTTTTTTTTTTTTTTTTTTTTTTTTTTTTTTTTTTTTTTTTTTTTTTTTTTTTTTTTTTTTTTTTTTTTTTTTTTTTTTTTTTTTTTTTTTTTTTTTTTTTTTTTTTTTTTTTTTTTTTTTTTTTTTTTTTTTTTGTGAAACTGGGGATTTAACTCAGGCCCTTGCGCTAGCCAGGCAAGCACTTATTCTATTGAACTATCTTCCCAGCCCCTCCCTGTCCTGTATGGTTTTGCATGCTTAACTTTCCTCATCCATGGATAGCTTTGTAATAGACTTACTGAAGCCTCTCAATATCTTTGCTGGTTTGTCAAAAAGGCACAGAAAGCTTCTTATACTACTCTGGATCCCATCACTTAGCACAATGACCAGAACCTGGGTACTTCATAAACATCTGTAAAATAATGAAAGAATGTCTCTTTTGTTTGAGAACCACACAAGTTTTCGATATCATCTCTTTTTCTGACCATTGCTGTGTGGCCAGTATCAAACTTCTGTCAGTTTCTCCTTTCACCTTTCCTCCATGCCAGCCTCACAGCAAAGCAGCACCTTCTTGCTTATCAGGGAAAATGAACAGTGGTCGCCATCTTGTCTGCTCCTATTATGGGTTGAGCACTGTACTCAGTTTAGGGAACCTCACACCTTTCACAAGCTTCTAGCCTAGTGGGAGACTGGAACAAATAACTCAAATGTCATGAAAACCAAAGCAAGTGTTAAATGCGGCACAGGTGACAAGATACGGAAGGAAGGGTGATTAATTCTGCCTGGAGGAATCAGGAAGGTTGATAGAGAAGACAGATGTTTTAAAATATTTATTATATAAATGGATTCTGAGCAGCTGATATCCCAAGTTCACATTCTACATGGGAAACGCAGAAATAGAGTTCAGTGTTTCCAGTTCTGGCTGTTGAGGCTGCTGACTCAGGTTCAGATTCATGGCTTTGAGAAGGAAAGTCTAAAAAATAATTAGAGACACAAATCTCAATGACTCTTCTCTATTATTAGGAAAGTGATCATGGGTCATTTGAAAATATTGCTTAATCACATTCCTTTCAGTTTTCATATGCCCCTATGTGAAATATTTTTAAATCCCATTTGTATTGAAATTAATATGTGTCTCCTTATTTTATTATGAACTCAGTATTTAACTTTATAACAAACAAGAGATTGTAGAGAGAAAACCTTTGAGTAAGGTGACTCTGAGTTTATTTCTATGCAACTTACAAGGTCATGGACTAAAGCAAGCTAACAGGTCAAGGAATATAAAAATTCTAATACCTATTGACTCAGAAATTTCTCTGCTGAGGATTTGCACCAAAAGTCTAATCCAGAATTATGAAAAAGACTGTTTGCACAAACATGTTCAACCAGGCATGAAAAACTAGAAATAATCTATTACCTCGAGGGGTAGTCCTTCTGTCACTAAAGATGATATCTATAAATAATCTTGATGATATGGCAAAGTGCTTATGGGAAAATGTTAGATGTAAGAGCAGGTTAGAAGATAACATTTATACAATTTTGTATAGATGCTATATAATGCGATTTCAACTATGTGGAAGTAGACACATAGGAAAGGACTAGAAGGGAATTCCCAAATATGAAATGTGACCATTTCTAGGTGATGAAATACATATGATAGTTTTATGCTCTTCATACCTATTCTATGTCTTCTATAAAGAAATATGATATTACAGTACCACAGTCAACACTGTAAGAAGAAACCTTCCTATTTGGGGCCATATCTAACGCAGAACAGTGCATTCAGAGGTTTGAGAGAGGCAACATGACCCACAGATTTAGCAGTTTTCCAAAGCAAGAGTTGGAATAACCCAGATTGGATCCATTTGAGTCCATAGCTATTGCCCAAGGTGGTAAGAAGAATACAGAAGTCCAGGCACTGGTCGTCACAGGCAGCTGGGCATTAGTGATTGCAGGAGGAGCTGGGCACAGCAAGAAGACTTAGACAGAGCAGACCTGCTGCCCTTTTGTCTTAGTTACTGTTTACTCATTGCTGGGACAAATACCCAACACTCAAAATGAAGGAAGGAAAGGATTATTTAGCTCGCAGTTACTGGAGGGTACAGTCCCAAGGCAGAGAGGCACAATGTAGACAGAGAGCAGCAGTTCATGGTGGCAGAACAGCAACAGTGGCGACAGAGGCAATGGAGCAACCAGGGGAGCAGAGAGCAACAGCATGAGTCTGTCTCTCTGTCTCTCTTTAAATTGCATCAGGCTCTGTGCCTCAGCCTATCGGCCTCAGGCCACACCTATAATTCCCAGCAGTACTCAGACCCATAATCTCACCAGTACTAAAACATATAATGCCAGTGGATCATCAATCAAGTCTCAAACTCTAGAAGTCCCCACCCCATGATTGCATGAGACTTTGTGGAGGACAACTAGACATAAACCATAACACCTTTCAAATGGGTAGGGCTGATGGCCAGGTTTTCCTCCTAGTAAGAAACAGAACCCAACAGCACAAAGGCAGAAGCCCAGCTGGATGGAACTGGCCCTCCTCCATGAATGGAGTGTTGGTGTCTAGTAGGATTGGGCATGTCTCTTAAGCGTAGGATTCTAGGCTTATGACAGAGGGAGCAACCCCAGGTCTAAGGTGATTAAGGTTCCATCTGTGGGACCAGGATGGGCTCCTGGCTTGCACAGGCTTGGAGTGGCTGGTAGAGACCTCAGGTCTCTAATACTCCAGCTCAGAAAGTCTGCTGGTGCTACTGCAGACAAGCAGGATGGGAAACGTGCTAAGGGCAGAAAAGCCAAGCAGCTGCAGTGTCTCATGGATGGTCACTATTAAATGTGGAACTACTTTTAGTTCTTAGAATTTCCTCCAAAAAGCAAATGCTGTTTCCTGAGAAACCCCATCATGAATATGGGAATTAATGCCCAGTGAGACTTAGACCACTTAGGAGGCTGAGTCTGTCTGTATATTTAACCCACATTGTATTTGGTGTCCCTGAGCTGGCAAGAAAAACCTGCAAATCCTCAGCTACAATATGACAAGATAAATACCATTCCATTCAAAGCACAGAAGAAACACCATACCCTGGTACTTTCTTCGATTGCTTTCCATTTACCTAATCCATTCCACTGTGTGATTGAATTTGCTCTTCGTGACAGATTTATGAAGTATAACACAACAGATACAGAGAGGGTGGTGACTGCCTGATGCCAGACAGAATTTGTACCTAGGCCGTGCACACATGTGTGCATGTGTGCAATTATTATTTCCAAACATTTTGTAAAGTATATATTAAGCTAAATGTATAAAAATAATATGCATATATAATCATATACATATTTATATAAAATCTCACTTAATCTTCAACATCATTGTAAGGAAAACATTATCCACATTTTGTTTAGTTTTGTATTTCATTTATCTTTATTAGTCTGTACCTATAGTAAATAAACACCTGCAATGCAATGCATAAAGATTACATTCATTGTAGGGAGTTGTTATATATATGTCATGTATCCTCTTTAAATATTAGTACATGCATCACTATTTTAAGGATAAGAAAACAAAGAATCAGAAGAGTTAAATGACTTAAAGTTAATCAGCAACTAAGTGGCAGAGCTGGAATTTAAATCTTGCTTTTTGACTCCAAAGTGGTGCTGTTTTGATAGTGCCACCCAGCTTTATCCTGCATACGATGGCTACCTTCTCACTAAGCACACTATAGATTTAGCAAACTATGCTCCACATTCCTACAACCTACTTCTGCATTCTAAAGATTGATGATGGAAAGAGGTTCCAAAAACCAAATGAAAAAGTGATCAGCCCTGTGATCCATTCCTGGCTTTTCTATTCACTGTTTCTGTGACACTGAGCAAGCGAATAGCCCTCTCTGTTTTCTCTGTATAAAACAGGGGACCATCACTGCTCCCAAAGGGCGGGGTGGGGATTAAGCACACAGTGCAGGTTAGACACACAGGAGGCTCTCTACAGAAGGCCTCTTCATTGTCATCACCTTTCACCAAGTTCCGAATCATGACCATGTGCGAGTGTCTGGTCAGGGCAATGTGGTTACAACAGCCCTGGGGAAGCCCTTCAGCATCTGGGCTCCACCTGGAGTCTCAGAGGAAGATGATACAGTCCGTTCTATAGTGTAAAACAACAAATACCTCATGCCTGACAGGCTCTGGAGAGACAGAGCAGAAGAAGCTCATAGCTACCTTATAAGGAGATATTATTTCCACACATGACAAAAGGCAGACAGTGAAGTGAAGTGCCCGGGACCACATGATGGCTGTGGATCTGCTGCAGCCTCCAGCTGTGCCAGAGCAGAAAGCATGAGCCCACATGAAATGCACCCCCAGCTCGCTGGCTACTTGCTCCAACTCGAAGTACAGAAGTGAGAAAGGAGAAGGAGCCAAATCAGCTTTCCATTAGGACCCTTAAAAACAACTCAGTAGGAACTCCAGGCTGAGCTGACCAGGCTTAACCCCAGCTATACACAGTGAAAGACGTGCTAAGCTGAGAGTGAAACATAGGAAATCTGAACAGACTGTGAGAAACATCTTTTGCTCGAAGGTTCCTGACTATAGTGCTTTGGCTAGTGCTCAGGAAATGTCTAGCTTGGAGCCATGAAAAAAGCAAAGACTCTAAGTCAGGCAGACTACTATTCAATCCCATCTCATGAGGGTGCAGCACGGTACACTGGCATACTCCTGTGGCTTAAAAAGGTATTCAAAGAATGGCAAATGTGTTAGTTAGCTCTCTCTTACTGTAACAAATGCCTAAGATAATCAACTGGTAAACAGGAAAGGGTTCTTCTAGCTGTCAGTTTTGGAGCTTTCAGTCAATGATTGGCCCCATGGCTTTGGCTCTGTGGCAGTGCATCATGGTGGGGAAAGCAAAACCACTCACGTCACAGCCAGGAAACCAAAGTGAGAGAGGAAGGACCGCAGCCCCAGAGGCCCCTTTGCAGGAAACCCCAATAACCTACAGACCCCTTCCAAAGCCCCTCCCCCTGAATGTTCTACCACCTCCCTACAGCACCAGCCTGGGTCTAAGATCTAAACTATCGTCGGAAAGTCCACAGAGAGGTATTCACAAGAATTTCAGTGGAAGAAAAACTTTCAAAATAAATCCACAAGACTATACCTATAAAGAAATACATGCTAACATGATTATAAATAGTAATTGGTTATTTCTGAGTGATAGGATGAGAAATTGTGTTTTTCTTAAATATTGTTAACTTATCCATGGTTTCATTTATTTCTATATAAAGAATATGCCCTTTTAAAATACAGAATAAAAACTAATACAAGCAATTTTTGTTTAATCGTACAGTAGATCTTTTGTTCTTAATAGAATAAGAGACAAAGATATCTGATGAAATTCTCCGAGTATGTATTGGATAAATTTTGAAAATAACTTTTTAAATGTATGGATGAAATGGTCAGAAAGAGAAACACTCAGAGGCCAGAAATGACGAGAGCTTAGCTGTCAACAGGGAAAGCAAGTGCTGAAAGCCGGCTTTCCCTGCCCGCGTGGCGCCTGCTGGTTCAGAGCATGCGCAAAATGTATGGGCAGCTCCGAGCCGAAGCAGCTAAGGAAACTGAATTGGAAACTCTGACAAAGCAAAGCCTATTAAGAGATCAGGATGGCTCAGCGGTCCAAAGCACCTGCTTAGGAAAGCTTAGGCGGCTGCAGGGATCGCAGTTCAATCCCCAGCACCACATGCTGCATGCGCCAGCCCTGCCCTCAGGGCAGGCTGAGCCAGCCATAAAAATAATAAATAAATAAATAAATAAACAAACAAACAAAAGTTCTGAAACAAGAAAAAAATAAATAAAATAAAAAATTCTTAAAAAAAAGAAAAGAGATCACACCTGAGCATAAACGAGGGAGAATTCACCCCAGGAGGGCAATAGAGAGATGCCTATTAGTGTTGCCCAGGACTCTTCAGGGGAAGGGTGCTGCCTAGTTCCTTATCTATAAACACACCTGCATGAGAATTTAGGATTGCAAGGCACATTATCTGCATGAGTTGAAAAGCAGAAACTCATAATTTAGTTTAAAGTTATTCTAAGTTGTTAGCATCTCGGATGCAAGGCTACAGAAAACAGAACTCTTCTTTAATGGAAGACACTTTAAATCCAAGACTGGAAAAATTCCTAGTGAGAAAGAAGTGGTAGGGTAGCAAAGTAATAATAATAATAATAATAATAATAATAATAATAATAATAATAATAATAATAACTCTACCAATAAAGATGCAAGGACAAGTCTATAATTTTAAAAATCATTTGTAAAATCCACAGTGCCATAAGCACCTGCCTGGCCAAGGTCCTGAGTTTGATCCATGATGCCAAAAAGAGAAAGGAAGGAAGAAGGAAGGAAGGAAGGGAGGAAGGGAAGAAAGAAAAGAAAGAAAGAAGAAAGGAAAGAGAAAGGAGGGAGGGAGGAAGGAAAAGAAAGAAAGAGAGAAAAAGAAAGAAAGGAAAGAAAGAAAAGGACATATATATGTGCAACTGGCTTGTTTCAAAATGCTCACAAGAGCTATATACAGAATCCAGAAGTCAGTGAAACTGCTCCAGCTACTCCGAGGAAATAACTAGAAAGTGGAATCCTACGCCCTGTGAACTTGTCTTTAACAGGAAGAAGTGAAATAAAAACTTGAGAACAGGAAGAAACAGATCCTCACAAATGGCAAGGCAGGTGCTCTCGTTAAGATCTCCATGGAGTGCTCCAGGCTCGCAGGATGATTAGGAGGTGCCCTTCTGCCACGTGGGGAGCTTCATAATCTCAGGCATTAGAGACAGGAAGACCTGAGTTCCACCCCACGCCACAGAGCTATAAACTTGAGCTGTTCCCATCACTCCTTGGCTTCTGTTTCCTCCTCCTTGAAGCAGGTAGCAGGAGCAACCGTGTGGAACGCAGGATGACTGATAGTTACATAAGTTACTACACAAAACCTCTTAGAAGCCTCCTTTCTTCACGAATCTATTCATCCATACATCTATCCATCCATCCATCCAGCTTGGTGCATCAGCTGCTAAGAACTGTATCCCTGAGCAACATAAACCAAGCCCCAGACTCATAGAACTGAGCTCTTAGTGGTGGTGGGATATGGCAAAGGGAAAAATGGAGAAAAAAACCCTAATTAATAGGGAGAGTTACAAGGTCATCAAGACGGTGGGGTGAAATAAAGCAAGGGAAACCTAGAGACGTCATGGGTCAGTGAAATCCATACTGAGAAGGCAACATTGGGTGACCCCCTCAAGGAGAGGAGGAGTGGCATGAGGACCTTTTGGGGGTCCTCAAGGGCATTGTGCCCTTCAAGTTCAAGGAGCGACAGGGATTGGAGCAGGGATTCAGAGAAAGGGACCACTGCTGTCAGCAGCTCCTCCTGCAGCAAGTCCCTGGCAGAGCCACAGTTCTGACAAGCACAGGGGCTTGTGGGGCAGAAGAAGTGTCATAGGCAGTGACAAGAGTGTCAGGCTTCGAAGGCTGCCGAGGACAGGGCAGAGTACTACACTCC
>PVJA010018011.1:0-40698 GCA_004027025.1 Myocastor coypus | reverse complement strand
CAGAGGCGGGGCAGAGGGGCGCAGGGGCTTACCCGCAGCGGGTGCGCAGGCTTAGCTCCCAGCGGTGCGGTTTGGGCTGGGCTGGAACAGGAAGTTAGTCGCGGAAACGCAGAGGCGGGGCAGAGGGGCGCAGGGGCTTACCCGCGGCGGGTGCGCAGGCTCAGCTCCCAGCGGTACGGTTTGGGCTGGGAGTGATGATTTTTAAACTGAGAATTCTTGGCATTTATAATGGTGCCAAGAAAGAGTCACTCTTAAGACTGGTGATGAAAATGCAGACTTGAGTGAAAGTAGGAACACTGGGAGCAGAGAAGAAGGGGAGCGGGCATGCTTCCCTGCGCACCCCTGGCTTGGTCCCATCCTGTCTGCTTCTGCCTTGGAACAAATCCTCGAAACCCAAATCAGTGTGCATTTGCTTTGAACTCATGGCTTCAGTTCTTGGGGTAATCCTGAAAGTCACAACAGGGCGTGTTAAACGTACAGCTCTGGAAAGGTTTTCCAAAGCTCTGTAATATTTAAAAAATTGGAATCAAACTAAATGCCATCAAAGGGTGCTTAGCCAAAGTGTGATCAACATAGTAGCTCAGACGCTACAGCCAGGAACGGGGAAGCAAGTTCAAACTCCAGCCCTCCTGCTGCCACTCTAGGTGACTTTGAGCAAAATATTGCCTCCAGACCTGTTTTTTATCTATAAAATGTGGAAAATAAGTCCTTACCTTATAGGAATATGGTGAGGAATAAATTAGATGATGCGTGCAAAGTATAGCCCATAGGAAGTGCATGATAAATATTTGTTAGTATTAAATAAATTATGCCATTACTATGTGATGAAATTCATTGCAAACATAAAATGGATGCTTAGAAAACTATCTAATGGCACTAGGAAATGTTTATGGATAATATTAAAAGCAAGAATCAGGTTATATTGCTATTTGATGTTCTCTTTTGCTGAAAAAAATGTATATTTGCAGAGGGAAAAAGAATGAAGCAATTTCCACCCAAATGTTATCTATAGTTATTTCTGACTTATGGAGTTCTAGGAGACTTTTGTTTTCTTATTTGGCCTTTACATATTTGCCAAATTTTCTTTAAAGCAAGGGAAATAGAAGTGGCATCAACATTGTGACTTCCCTTGCTATGTAGGTTATCATTTTTATGATAAAGATGAAACTATAATTGTTTTTATCTGAACAGGAAGAGAAGATAGAAAATTATATCCTACAAAATTTCCAATAAAGTATCACTACCTTCACGATCTTTGCGCAAAGAATAACTTAAGAAATCCCCTAATTCAGAGGATCTTTCTTGTGGACTAAGTCATCCTGGAGGTCTTCCTCTGAGGCTGGGCTGCCAACACTACCTATACCCCTCATCCATTTATAGTATAATGCAGACAAAGATTAGAGCAACTCAGGTCGGGAAACAGAAGGAGCGGAGGGGACAGAAAAGGGACAAGTGGGAAGGACTAACACACTTGGTGCTTACAAGCTATAGCTGCTCAAGACAGTTGTATAAAATAGCACAGTATTACTATGTTACCTAGATACACACTCTCCTATTGTCTTAGTTACTTTTCTCTTGTTGCTGGTACAAATACCCAACACCCAAAATGAAGGAAGGAAAGGTTTATTTAGCTCACAGTTACCAGCTGGCCCAAGGCTGAGTGGAACAGAGCAGAGAGCATCCAGTTCACGGTGGTGGAACAGCAACAAAATAGTGACAGAGGCAGCCAACCAATCAGGGCAGCAGAGCAACAATGCTAGTCTGTCTCTCTGTCTCTCTTTAAATTACATCAGGCTCTCTGCCTTAGCCTATCTGTGTCAGGCCACACCTATAATTCCCAGCAGTACTCCGACTGGTAATCTCATCAGTACATAAAACACATAATCGCAGTGACTCATGAGTCAAATTTCAATCTATAGAAGTCCCCGCTCCATGATTACATGAGGCTTTGGGGGGACAACTAGACACAAACCATAACACCTATGGACTTTAATATCTAATACAATATAAATACTATGTAAATAGTTGTTCTGCTATACTGTTTAGCAAATGGTGACAAGGATGATACAGCCTGTAGATGTTCCCTACAGATGGAATTGTTTTGTCTGAATACTTTCCATCCATAGTTTACTGAGTCTGCAGTGAGGACACAACTGCATCCCTTCTATCAGCAGTGCAAGCTGCTTTGCCTTGGATCTTGCATGTTTGCTGGAGGGTTTTTTTTTTATCTAATTTTCTAGGGTCCACTATGTGAAGTTTGAATATGATTTTCTTGACCACTGGATCTTTCGGAGCTGAGCAAAACCAAAGTAGAATTTCCTCCCTTTAGCAAAGCTGACCCCCGCATGCCATACAAGAAGGCCTCAAGCAAGACTGGCATCTTCCAAGTCAGCTCTGACCAGGTCTAGAGAAGAGGAAAAGAAGTGGGGCAAGAAGGTCAGTGCGCATGTCTCCTCCACTGAACAAAGGAGGGACAAGGGTGGCTTGGTACTTCTGATGTGAAGCCAAGTGAACTCCTCTCCCCACCTCCTCCACATCCTATTCCCCAAGCAAACAGTGATTTCTGAGAGTGCAGAGTGGGTGGAGCCACCCTGACAGGGGCTGAAACCACGGGTAGGTGGGACACTCTGCTTATTTCCAGGGACTCCATCATTGTCCCTTTGTTTTTATATTACATGACTGCCACCACAGAGCACCTTCCAATGACATGCAAAAGGCATTTGTGGAGCCAACTCTCTTGGCAGTTACCCTCCAGCTTTCTCCTAGGTATCTATCTGCACTTTGGGACAATTTTCTGAGGGAGATTTCTAGGTTAGCTCTTGACTTCAGAGTATACCTGAGCAACTGTGCATTGAGTTGTGGCTAGCAGAGTATAAAGAAGCCTTTCTTTCCAGCCTACAAAGCAAAAATAGTTGAGATACTTGGTGGCCATTATCATAGGGCCCTTGGTAATGAATAAACTGGTCTGTCTGATAAAGGCCCGGGTAAGAGGTATCTTAATGCAGGGAGAGATTGGAAGTCCAATCCTTTCTTGCTGAAAGCTGTGCTCCTGGAGCTGTACTTGGGAATAAACATAGTTTGCAAATGGAGCTGGCTGACAGAGCCCGGGGGACTGCTGCTGAAATGACTGCACTGCAGTCATCACCTTGACTGCTTCTGGCTTTGAATGTCTTGAAATATATCTCTTCATCTTCCATCCCTATTCAAGACCTTTGGCTCCCACCTGTCTGATCCTTGTCATTTCTTGATTTCAGGGAAAAGAGTCATAAAGGGTGTTGTCTTGAGCTACGTAGGGCTGGTGGCAGCTGTCCTGTCCTGAGGTATTGTTTTTCCCCTGCCGGCCCCACCTCCCTGGCAGCACTGGCCTGACCACCAAGTAGACACTGTCACATCCTACTCTTGACTAATGAAGTAGTCCTCCTCCCAGCAGGCTGTGCATCCTTTGCTCCTGAGAGATTTGGGAAAGCCAAGCCATGATAATAGGACTCTGACTGGCCCCACCTGTGGCCCTTCAGGAATGCATCATACACTGTATTTGGCTAATTGAGTAAGGACCTGTCCATCATCAGTTGTGCTAGAAATACACACAGCTGGGAGGAACTTCACAGGCAAGTAATGGGCTGTGCGGAGCAGATCCAGGAGAGGGAAAGAGAAGATGCAGGCTGAGTGGCAGGCTATTGACCATCCCCCAGCGAGATGGATATTTCTCATCTATTGCCACAGTGGTCTCTAATTCCCAGCACTAAGTCTTTCATGAATCAGTCTAAAGCTATTTCTAACGCTGAGTAAGATAATTGCATATGCATAGGCTGCTGCAGCCCAAGTGAGGTGGTGAACTTATTCTTAAATAAGTTCAATCCAAAGAGTTGGTCGTTAGATCTTTCAGGAGCCTGTCCTCTCTCTCTCTCTAGGACCCCATAACAGATACTCTGTTGCCAGGAGAGGAATTTCCCATCATCCTCTTTTCCTCTTGTCAATGGCTGGTATTTTCTGAGCTGGAAGGCAGGTTGACAAGGTTAAGGGGAGAGAAGATCTGATATGCTATCATACTTCTCAGGTCCATGACAGGCAGGTTGCATGGAGTGGGCCACCACATCCCTCCGCTTCTCTCTACACACAGCCCTCCCACCCACAGCTTGCCTCACATGGTCCTGCCAATCAGAGACAAAGATAAGAAGCTGACGCAAGTCCTTCTCCCAGAGCCCAGGCTTTGGAGGCAATTATTTATAGGAGCTCTCAGGCATCTAGCAAGCTCAGGGTCATGATTTGCGGGCCTGAATGGAAGCCACCTAGCAGCATGCACTGTATTCTGCAAGGTCAAGGCAGCGCTGCCAGAGATCCTCTAGCTCATGCTTGCCACCATCACCCCTGCGGCTGACGACAGCTATGGAAAGGACCACAGCCATCACTGGCAGAGAGACAGCCCCGCCACAGCCGTGTAGTGGACCTTTGTAGCGCTGCAGTGGAAGCACCAGCACCCCCACCAGGTCCTGCCCTCTGCAGAGGGCTTACAGGTAAGTGCAGAACTTGAGAATTATTGCCTTGAAACTTTCACAGCAACCTGACAGAGAAATTTGACATGCTTCATGTGATAATAAAAAAGGAATTTATATTTTTAAGATTTTATTTTCCAGGAAATATGTCCTCAAGAATACATTTTTAATGAAATGTATATTTTATTAAAATATTCTGCAACACATAAACAGATATTCTATTTTTTAAAAAATCATTCTGCAACAAACTGTAAAAGAAAACCTCTTCTTTCATCTCAGATAATCTAAGAAGCAAAGGTCAAGCTGCAGTCTGCTGAACACGGCAACAAACACAGCAAGTTCCAGAATGACCAGGAACAAAACGATGCAGCAACAGCAGGGAAAAAAAAAAAAAAAAAAAAAAAAAAAAAAAAAAAAAAAAAAAAAAAAAAAAAAAAAAAAAAAAAAAAAAAAAAAAAAAAAAAAAAAAAAAAAGTAATCCAACCAAAAAATTAGCAATGAGATAAATAAAATTTCTCAAAAGGGGATAAACAAATTGTCAACAAGTGTGAGAAAGAAAGCTCACCATCAGGGAAATGGAAATAAAACCACAACAGGCATCATCCCACCCTCACTGGTATGATTAATACAAAAAGGACAAAAGTAATATATCAGAGAGGACACAGAAACTCTCACATACTGTTGGTGGGAGTGAAATGAGAACAGCTACAGACGACAGTACTGGGCTTCTTCAGAGAACTAGGAATGGAATTACCATGACCAGAAATCCAAAGTAGCTGAAAGGAAATGTGGAGGAGATATCTGCACTGTGTATTTATTGTGGGACTATTCCCAACAGCTAAGAAATGACTAAACCTAGGTTGATGATGATGGATGAATGGATTAAAAATTATATATATATATATATATATATATATATATATATATATATATAGAGAGAGAGAGAGAGAGAGAATATTATTCAGTCATAAAAAAGAAATTTGATCATTTGCAGCAACACAGAGAGAACTAGAAGACATCCTGTTAAGTGGAATAATTCAGACACAGAATGATAAATAGTGTAGGTCCTAACTTATAAGTAGAAGCTAACAAGTTGATCCCATAGGAGTAAAGAACAGTGATTATCAGAACCTGGAAAAGATGTAGAGGAGATGGGATGGAGAGGGGGTACACAGATGTAGTTGTGTAGAGGGAATCACTGTCAATGTTCTATAGCATAGCAGGATAATTATGGTTGACAATAATGAAGTGAATAATTTATAATAGATGGTAGAGAGGATTTTGAATGTTCCTAATGCAAAGAAAGGAAAAATAGCTTAGCTAATATAGCAATTACTCTGACCTAATCATTATATCTTGTGTATATGTATGATAATGTCACACTGTTCCCCATAAAAATGGATAATCACTATATATTGATAAAAATTGAGATGTAATTTACAAAATTCACTACATTGGTACTAGTTCTTCCCATTAGAATTCAGAGGCAGAGAAAAAGTGAGCACCAGGGAGGGAAAGAAAGAAAGAAAGAAAGAAAGAAAGGAGGAAGGAAGGAAGAAAGAAAGAAAGAAAGAAAGAAAGAAAGAAAGAAAGAAAGAAAGAAAGAAAGAAAAGAAGAGGGAGATGGGAAAGCGAGAGGCAAATGAGCAGACAGGGACAGTGCATCCTTCCAGTGCACCTGCTCCACCCAGAACAACACAGGCGACATGTGTGAAGTGACGGGAGTCCAGTCCTCCCTAACATCCTCCTAAGGGTATGGCTGCAGGGCAAGGCAAAGTCGAGGCAGCACCCCAATGAGGTGGCCCTGCGGAGTGGCCGGAGCAGCTCAGAGGTCAGCGAGGCAGCAGCAAGTGCCACAGCCAGTGAGTGTCCTCCATGCCAGTGCACTCTACTCGGGCTGGCTGGGATAGAGTCCTTCCCCTCCATTCTTCTGGCCTACAGCTTTCTGCTTCTTAAAGACCAGGGGAACCCAACATCCACCCTGTCCCTGTCACGGTATGTGCCAAGGCTTCCTGAGGAAATTGGTGAGCTCCAGCAGAATGCCCAGGATGGAGAGCAAGAGCGCTGCAGTCAGTCACCCTTGACCTTGAGTCGTAGTTCCTGTGCATCCTACATAGGTGACTCTGCACATGCTGTTTGCTCTGCTGAGGCCTCCCTGCCTACATTTGTAATATGGAGCTAGCACCTACTGCTGGCTGAACATTGCACAATATGCTAGATATTGCCATCGGCTCTACCAGGGAAAACTGAAACAACTAACTCCACAAAATAGATAAATGTATTCCCATTTTTCAAATGATAAAACTGAGGTTTAGCCAGGCGTGGTGGTGCATGCCTATAATCCCAGCACTTGGGAGGCTGAGGCCGGAGGATCGGTGCGAGTTCAAGACCAGCCTGAACTGCATAGTGAGACCCTGTTTTTTTTTTTTTTTTAAAAAAAAACTGAGGTTTATAGTGGTTAAGAACTCCCCAGTTTCACTCAGGGAGTAAGTCAGGACTTGGTCTCCTGAACTGCTCTTCCCAGCGATGTTGAGTTTAATCATCGTGGGATTCCACAGAACACATTATCCATAGGATTGCTGTGAAGATAAGACCGTGCTCTCAGCAAAGTGCCTTCCTAAGTATTAGCTTCTATTGCTTTGACATTATTTTCCCAGGGCTACCTTGGGACTTCTGAGTGTCCCTTGGCTTCAAGGCTACAAACCTAGGGCAGCATAGGTTTGGCACACTCCGGAAGGAACCAAGCCAGGGATTCCTTGGCAGGTGGCCCAGCTGCGCATCCTTGAATAGTCTAGAATCGCCTATAAATATGCCAATGGCAAATCAAAGACTGGGAGGCAAATCTTAACAGTTACTCAATTTCAGGCTCGAAAGCTTTTTGCTTTTGCACTTTTACATCAACTGAAAAGTTCTCCGAGGTCCTCTGGTTCCCTCCATCTAATCTTTTAAAATGCAGAGGCCGTGACTGCTGGATGCTGCGGTGATCAACTATGAAAAGAGGGGAGCAGGGCCAAAGGGACAGGAAGAAATTTGGTGAGGCTGTCTGGCTCTCAATAAATATTTATTTCCACTTGGTGAGTCAGGGTTTGAGCCAGAATTCCTCACTGGTTTCCCAGGGAAGATCACTTACTGCCTGATGAGGGAAACACTGGATGCCAACTTCCTTCCATTCTGTGCCCTTGAAAACCTCAGATTGTGTTAAGAGGCTCTTCTGTTCAAGATTGACTCTGCATCAAATGAGGTACTGTCATCTGTGTTTTGTAAAATACACAGAAGAGTATTATTATCATTTCCATGTGTCAGATAAGAAAACTAAAGCTATAGGAGGTAAGTGATTGGCCACAGTCTAATGAGGCCCAGACCACCCTGTAAATCATAAACCAATAAATAGAAGAACCAGGATTCGGTTCGGACGTTTGGGTTTTTCCCTGAGTTGCGACTGTGGGCCTTCCACTGGGACATGACTGCCTTGCTTCCCTTCCCCTCCCTGAATCCCAGCAAGGGGTTCCCTCCATTAGCAGCATCCTGGCAAGGCCCTCATGAGCTCAGCCTCCACATGTCATGGAGGGTGGAGCAGTCATGAGCTCTCTTTGACTGTCTCTTTCATTTCCAAGGTGGTGGCTAGGACAGGAAGATGATGTCTCCTACTGGCTAGTGCAGGACAATTGCAGCCTTCGTTAGGTGCTTCACAGTGACTCACTCTGTAAAAGGAATTCATGCCACAACTATTACTTAAAGGACTCTCAACATAGTGTGTGGTTCTTGGTTTATAGACTTCTAGAAATACAGTGTGAAAAAGCATCGCCAGGACATTTATTAATAGCCCTTGGACTCCAAAGATCAAACAAATGGCCTGAGACACAACATCCCTGGCAATGCTTTCCTACATCAGTGATGGCACAGGGCCCAACAGTGCCACTGGCATCAGCAATCCCTTCAGGACTTGCTGCCATATAGACAGACTATTGGGCCCAAGACCACTCTCTAAATCATAATGCTATCTGCAGTGGAGTCCAGCATTGTCCCGTGTTCCTGGCATGATGGTGATAGTCCTTCTCTGTCTTAGAGCAGGGGTTTGGGAATCAGAATAATCTAGATTTAAACCCCAACTTGGTAACTTTGCACTTCATGCTACAAAATAAGAATGATACTACTTCCTGTCTTCTACAATACTGGGAAGAGCCTATGAGGAAGAGTTGCATTGTGATGCTAGAGAATTCCTGTGAGTTTCTTTGTGGTCCACTTCCATCAGACAAAAGGTGTGTAGATGTGAGAAGAATTGAAGATATGACTTGGACGGCTTTTGAAACCAGGGAAAATGGGCCCATTCACTGAAGATGTCATCTTGGGTGAAAGTGGATACTGAGAGGGCTGGACTAGTTCTGAGTCTATGCCATCAACGAACAAGTGAGCTCTGAGTAGCAAGTCTGAGCCCAGAATTAATGAACAATCAAAATTTTGCCTATACCCACTTAATTTACAGTGGAGGGAATAAGTAAAAAGCAAATAAACTTAAGAGTAAGGCAAAAAGTAATTCCTGAACAGTACAATCGTCAGAAGATGCCTGTGTTCCCTTGTCCGTCCCATGTAGGTATGCTCATTAGCTGTCTGTTGTGGCCCATGAATATACTAGAAACCAAATATCCAAGGTTGGATAAGTGGTCCCTCCCATGAGATATTTAAAATCCAGAGAAGGAGAAAGATGAACAAATCAATGTTCATGATTAATTTACTTTCTTCCAGCTATGCATATTGAAAAAGGATACATTTCACAGTTCTTGAAATGATGCATTCAAGGCCTAAGAAGTCAGCCCCATACTTTAAGCAGGAAGGCGCTTCAAGGTCTGGTTCCCCATCTCAGGACATTTAGAGCTTCAAACTCAGACTCTAGAGATACATATACTAAGTAGATCACCATCAGAGCAGTACTGACAGTTTTGAAATTTTCCTCTAAAGGTAGCTGTGAGGTCTGAGAGCCTAAGTAGATCCATTCTAACTATAATCTAAGCAGGAGAACTATAGAGAGACCTAGTCACTGTTAAGGCTGAGATCTACAGGGGATCCTAAAAGGCTCAGGAGTGCAGAGGTGGGCTTTTGGGAGTGGGCTGGACCAACCCACTGAGCAGGTCAGTGCTGAGTGAGCTCTTAGGAAATGGGTCTTGGTTGAAAGAGGCAGGTCACGGGCCACTGAAGTGAGGAGGGTGCACAGCCTTCCCAACCCTTCTTCCCTCTCTGTTTCCTGGTGGCTGTGGGGTGAGCATCTTTTCCTATACCACCGCCCTTTGCACTCTGTTCCTGTCTTGAAGCCAACTCATCTACATCGATTGAAACGGTGAAACACAATAAACCTCTCCTCTTTAAAGTTGAGGGGTTGAATATTTTGTCCCCACAATGGAAAAGTGCCTGACACACCACCTGGAAAGATGCCATCATCATCCTGACAAGGTAGAAATGAAAGAATACATTCAGATCCACTTTGGCGTCAAAATTCACTGCCCTGGTTCACTGGGGAGAGGACTAACATGGGCTTACTCATCACTGGGTAGGCAACACCCAGCAGGACACCTACACAATCACTGGGGGTTGACATGTACTCATTGAATTAATGAATCTGTGGAAGACTGACAATGTAACTGTTTAGAACCAAAATATATGTCTGGCACATGGCCAGCTGTCAGACCAGTGGATTGGTAGCCAACAATTTTTTAGGGAGTCTAGAGCTCTACACCTGTTTCCCATTATTTATTTGTTAGCTCCTCTTAAGTTTTTCTTTTCCACATTGATTCTATTGGTACACTTTAGATCTACATAATGATCACACTCATCATAGGGAATTCGTTCTTATACATGATATAACCTGGGGTTTCACTGCTGTTACCTCTTGAGTTGTTGAAGTCACCTTGAACTCAGAATGAATAGTCTTGCGGCCTTTCCTTGTACAGCCTTCTCTGTGGCTGTGTACCTCAGAGCATGTCACCACTCAGTTCACTTCCAGAATCCGCAAAACAAGGACATGTCATTTACTGCTCTCCCCTTGCTCCTTATCACCAATCCAACCATCAGCACTAGTTGCGCACTTCCTGAATTCCCTCAAATTCGCCCCCTCCCATTGCTCTCACTGAAGCTGGCATCTCTCTTCTGCCCTAGTAGTTTTGTCACCCAGCTTAGCTATCTGCGTCCTTCTTCCTCGTGGTGGCATCACTCCGTGTTGTTCGTCCTCTACCAGCGACCATCTAGTCATCTTCATATTGTACACACTTTCTCCTCTGCCAGATTCAGGGGCTCCTCCCTCCCTGCCTCATTTAGGGCAAAGCTGTCTGCTATGAGCTCTGGCATCGTTCTCTTGCTTAATATGAGGCACAAGTAGAATTTTATAGTCTGCTGTCCTGAGGACAGCCTGTGGCTTCTTAACCAGAGTCCTTCAGCATGCTCCTGCACCTGATGGCAAGCAGGATGGTAAAAGGGAAAACTTCCTATAATAGTGACTAAGTTTAAGCAAACGTCTTTAGGGTAAGAAGAAATAAAACAACCATTTTATGCTGCAAAAATATTCAAGGTCATGAAAGGAGTAAGCCCTGGCCCCTGTTCTGTGTGACTCCGGGGAGACTCCTTGACTCAGAAATCACAAAGTTTAAACGCTCCAGCATGTGGGTGCTTGCCATCAATAAGCAAGAGAGGCTTGAGAGACACCGCAGCAACCTGGGAAGGGAGGGCCTGCAGCAACCTGGGAAGCAGGCATCTGCCTCCTGTAAGGCAGTGTGGGAACTGTTGCCCTGGGGGAACCACAGTCCTGGGTGGTCAGACCTAGCTTTATGTATCCAAGTGTAAAATCAAATTTCCTGATTTTTCAAGGCTAATAAGTAATTTTATAATTCCAAGCACAGTTCAAGCACACTAACCTGTGCTCCTACATGTGGACTCGGTTTGCCACCTTTGAGTCAGATTATTTCTCTATGCTCCTGGCTTCATCCCTTAGACAGCCTCGTAATCCATTCCTCTTCCACACCTCCAAGGACTGCGCTTAACCTAGACATCCTCCGGCTGCTGGTTAGAGTTGCACGGAGCCCCTCACTCTCATTCCCCAGTGTGCTCTTCCTGATTCAACCCTTCTTTCCAGTGGAGAACTCTGGAGAATAGGTCATCCATTTATCCACAAATGTCTATTTCTTTAAAACAGCTTTTGAAAGAGGCTTACAGGGGAGCGCCCTGAGTATCCACTTTGTATCTCCCTCTCTGCATTACACTAACTCTTTCCCTTTCATTCTTTCGTGGAGCATTCTGGGTGCAGATGTGGAGGACTCTGAGGAACATTCTCTGAGAACTACTGCCCTGTATATCCTCCAAGGCTAGCTCAGAAAATAGCCATCAAAGGCCAGCCCCATCAGCATGACATCCCTTGTAGCATAAAATTAAATGTCTCTAAAGGGCACCCTCTAGATCACTTTCTACACCAACAAAGAAGGTGCTACTGCTGAGCACAGCAGTGGGCAGAGCTCACACGGGGGCTTTAGGCAGGACTAAGTGCTCTCCCAATTACTGAGATGGGAGTTAACAGACAAATAATGGGGAGAGGCCCCAGCCTACCTGCATGTTCTGCAGGGCTCTCAAACCCCACAAGTCTCGATTTGTCCTCTCCTTAAATGCCACCATCTCTCTTCTTATTCACTCCCTATCTCTCAGGATGGCAACACACAAGAGGTGTGGTTCTCTTGGCGTATCAGATTGCAGTAGCCACTCGGTCACCTAGTCTACAGAGTCCATCATCTACCATCTTCCAAATCCATCTCCTCTTCTCTGCCCTCCCAGAAAAAGCCTTAGTTCAGGCCACAACTTTGTGTAGATAGCAGCTGGAGTCTTGCGGAGGAGCATGCTTCGTCTAGCTTGGCCCCCAAACTGTTCGCATGGGTGCTACCTGAGCAGTCTTCCCTGAGCTAGAGCCTGGTCATGCCATTCCCCAGCTGGGGCTCCCCCAGGGATGCCCCATAATCCTTCACAGTATAATACAAACTGCTCAACTTCTTTGGTCCCAGCCAGTGCTTGGGGTCTCACATAGGACTTTTGTCCCATGCCACAGCTCTAAAGGGCAACTGGCATTGCCCCAGAGAATATGCAAGCTTGCTTTTTTTATAAAATGTATTTGGTACAGAGTCTCGCTATGCAGCTCGGACTTGTAGTGACCCTCCTGTTTTCAGCCTCTCCAGCACTAGGATTGTAGGCATGCACCACCATGCCTGGGCTTGGTGTCCAGCTCAGCACTGCCCACTGAGCTATATTACCTGCCTGAAAGCTCACTTCTCACAGTGAGTCATCTCAGCTGCTATTCCAGCTTCCTCCAAAACCCATTTTTCTCTACTCTCCGTTAGGCTTTAGCCTTCACTGGGCCCTCTCAGGCTCCAGCCGTGGGTCTACTCTGCAGTGTGTCCTTCCTCGGTCCCTACCATCGCTTCCTTCATCGCCCTCCCAAGTAGTATCCAGCGCTCTATGCACGTCTCTACCTTTGCATCTTCCCCACTAGACTGTGAGCAACAGGAGGCGAGGACCATGTCTCTGGCTCAGACTGGCCTGGGGTTAGGTGTGGGGAGTGAAGCGTTCTAACCCCACAGCCCAGGTTGACTGACTTCAAGCAGCGCTCTCTTCTGCGCAGATGGCTTATTTTTAGCATTAGTGGTTTATCTCCCAGTGAAATTTGGTGCCAGCTGTGGTCACCTGTTTGATTGCTCTCTGAGCTCTGCTTTTAACTAGAAATTAATTTGGATTACTTAAGCTTTCCATGCCCAGTGGAGAAACTCCGGCTGGGCAAATCCAAAGCTGCCAGTGATTTTCTTTTTCTGTTTAATCGCTTTCTCTCATGTGCCATCTCTAATTGTGTGCTTTCTAGCTCCCCTCCCCCATCCTTAATCTGCCCCATCTGACTCCTCACAGATGTTGCTCACCTCAGATCTTCACCTTCTCACCTGGGACAAACTGTGGCCACCTTCGCCAAGGAACTCAGCTTATGTCACCCAGGAAATGCAGGCAACTCTGGCAATGGAAATCAGAAGGCAGGAATCCTCAGTCCCATGGGACTCCCCTTTCAGCCCCCATCAGGCCTCCACATTCATAGAGGCCAGACATATTAAAGGCCAGCTCTGCAACCTGTAGTCTGATCACCAGCCCGTGGTGCACAAGGCCAGAGAACGGTCACCGCCCTGGCCCCCACCAAACTCCTGAGCAACTATGCCCACTTCCTCCTGAGGGCTCCAGCGGCCTCTGTCTGGCTCCCGAGAATCAGAGAGTGCTTCCACTCCAAGGCTCATCTGGAGCCTTGCTTCAGGCCCCACTGCCCGAGAGTCACCGGTGCCTGAGTCCACTTCCGCACTCCGTCCAGCTCTTTTCCTGCTCTTCTCAAGTCTATTCAGACCCCAAGCGGGTTCCCCAGGTGACATCCATACACCTCCTCTAGAAGGTGCAGGGTGTAAAGGAGGCCACGCAGGAGCATCTGCTGGGCCCCCATAGGACTTAGAACCTACTAGGAACTTTAGAAGAACTAAAGAGAAAACATCTGGTGAATTGTCATGACACTAGAAATGACACTTTGGAAGCTGAGGACTAGCTGGGGAACCTATTGCTTTTTTATTTATTTTGTTTTTTCTGAGGTCTGATGTTTTTTCATTTTCGATTTTTATTAGTATGTACTTACCATACACAATGATCGCATTCGTCAAGGAAATCTGTACCTGTACATAACGTCTTGATTCTTTTCCCCCATTCCTCTCCCCTCCCTTCAACCTATTGCTTATTTTTTTTGAAGAGAAGAAAAATAAACAATAAAAACAACGTTATGAAATTTCAGAACAAGATTGTAGGAGAATAAGTGTTTAGTACATTGCACATTGTTACCTTCGAAGTAGTTGCTCATAATATAAGATACAGGCATGAAAGCCCAATCAAGAAATGTATGCATATTTGTATCCTTTCAATGAGCTAATAGCAATTAGTGGTATATTTATCTTAACTATCTTGTGTGTATATAAAAGTATTTTCCCTTCCTCTGTTTTCCTTTCTTCCTTCCCTCATTCTAGCTGGTCTCTCTTTGTGAGCACTTTCTTTCCATTTTGCAATCTCTATTGGACCTCTGTGGCCTTATTTACTGTTTCATCTAAGGAACGAGTAAGTAGAGAGAGAATGCTAGTGATAGAACACTGGCTGCACACATGAAGCTGGTTTATTTCACTTCCAGGTTTGGACTCAAGTCGCATCCATTTCCCTACAAATGCCTCAAATTTACCCCTCCTTATAGCTGAGAAGTGCTTCCCTGTATAAAACACCATGTCTTTTTTATCCATTCCTCAGCTGATGGGCACTAACAGACAACTTTAAATACCAATGATTTGCTTATCATATGAGCTGGAATCTGCTGCCCTTGCAATTTCTAGCCCAAGGTTTTAATTTTGCAGTCATTTTTTAACTGGTTGCACTATGAATCCTGAAGTCCATGAGTATATCTAGAAAAGTCTTTAAAATCATTCACTCCACCAAGTGGACCTATAGCAAACTTTTGCAGAACCAAGCTAGTTCTTCTATATACCATTATCTGTTTAGAATAGGTGATGGAAAATTTGATTTCTCTCTCTTGGTTTATATATTTTATTCTAACCTTTTGAATATTTTAAGCAACTGCTTTTCTTCTTTTATACTGAAAACAATAGCTATTTACTAAAGAAATCTAAGAAATATGCTAAAGTATATATTGGTAAATAAAAATCTCTTATCCAAATAAGTTCTGATGTCATACATTCACTTCTGTCCCACTTCCAGTCTTTACTGTACTCTAGAGGGATGCAAAGGTACATGACCAGGAGGATGAATGGCTCACTCGGATTAGTTCCTCAGCTTTGTTCCCTAACACTGAATCATGAATGCATTTCCTCAAGTCGCTGTACATTACACTCTATTTCTTTACAGTTTCACTGTAGCCCAGCAATTGGGAGTAACCTATCTATTTTATCAAAGCTTTTATTGGTCTTTTATGCTTTCAGTTCCTAACATTTGGAACAAACAACAGGATCCACCCATCTTGACCATCATGAAAAGCAGGGTTGGGGAAATTCTGCAATGCAAACTGAGGTTTGAGCAGTGTCAGTTAAGCCAGGGATGTAGTCCCAAGCCCAGGCCTACATAAGCACAGTGAGTCTTTAAGACAAGCTGCGAGCAGACACCAATTTCAAACCAATATGAACAGGGGACCTGGAGGGAGGCCCCTCACGGTCAATACAAGATGTCACTGGGAGACAACTGGAAGCAATTCCTGGGCACTTGACAGGGCAAAATAAATGATTTCAGTTGAAATAATTTTTCTTGGTTTTCATGGGTGGTAAGGTGTTTTGTCATGAATTTTCCATTATTTGCTCCTTTTTGTACTGTAGGATTCTTCTTTATTGGTTTATAAGGATTCACTATATATTTAATAACTTCATTTTTTGACTTCTATCTTACAAAGTTTTCCTTAAACTTTCTGGCTTTTGGTTTTTAAGGTACTTTTCACAGACAGAACTGGCATGTATATCCACATAACTCTATGTGTTTACTCAGTTTAGATTACCTCCAAGCAAACTCAGCTCCTGGCTAATACTGAGGCTTCCCCCAGATCTGTTGTGAAGTTAAGCTAAGCAGGGGGCCTTCCCTGGCCAATTGTCCTACTTACATACCAATAACTTCCACTGTTAGCAACAAAGAAAAATCACTTCCAGGTGGGCAGAGGTTCATTTTCAGCTCCTGTGACTGGAGCAAACAAATATTTGTTGAACTCAGGAGGAGGGGGATAGATAGGAATCTCTCCAAGCTCTCCTGCCTGGGTTGTAAAGGATTCTTTTCTCATCTATCCCTGCACCCAGTGCCTGTGACACACAGAGTCCCCACTATATCTTTGCTCTCACCTGGGAGAGAGCTCTATACCCAAGGAGTCCTTGCCAACGCAATTTATAAGTTCAAAGTTACTGTATGTGTGGGATATCAGTCTGGCGTGGACAGAGACATGTGGGTTTTGACTCTTCAAAGACTATGTAATCAGCCTCCTTTTTACCTGGCTCTGTGGTTGATTTATTCCAAAGGCTCCCATGGGTCTTGGGAGCATTGTGAGAGTCCTTGTGCAACAAGGCTTCCATGCATTTCTCCTTGATAGATGGTTTTAAAATGAGCTGGAGCAGACTGGGAACCATTTCTTCTGCAACAGTTAGGAGAGAAATGGGAAGAGACACATGGATAACTATATTCACTTTATTCTCCTAGATGTCATAAAAGTTAATTTTGAGACCCCAAAAGGATTTTTAAACAGAATCCTGTAGTTTAAAATAAACTTAAACACACCTGTTTCTCATACCATACTATGTATCTAAGTTGAATAAACCCAGGCCCCAAATTAGAACCCTTGTGGGAAATAGATAAATAAGGCTCTCAAATACTTTTCCAAGCAATTTTCTCATATATGAGAGAAACAGCTATACAAGGCAGAACTAATTCTCATGTTCATTTTTAAATGAGGAGGAAAGAGGTTAAGAAATTTGCAGAAAGACAGAGACTAAGGCGAGAAATCGTGTTCTTCTCTACACTAACATCAATGGTTTTAGCCATCAAGCCCCTCGTCTGTAATACACCATCCTGCAATAAGTTGCTAAGAAACAAATGCTTTTTATTTGGTGCATAAGTACCTGCAATGTTAGATCTGATTAAAATTTCCCACTTTGAGCAAGGAACAGCTGTAAGACTTCCAGAAAAATAAAATGATGTGGGTACCTATACTTAATGATTTGGCAAGTGTTTATTCAGCACCTACTTGAGCCATGTGCACACTCAGTGCCATATGTGTACTGTGATGAGTCACATGGCCAACCTTGTGCTTATTGAATTCTGGAGAAGATGATGACAAGAGCATGAATAGGAGTGTGCGTGTGCTGTGAATGCAGCCATTGACCTGTTAAGGCCAGTATCTGGGTGTAAGATTACATAATCCTTGGAAGTTTATGGAAAGAAATCAGATAATGCAGCCACCCTATCATTTTAAATCGAGAGTCTAAGCTAATTTCAGTTCTGGAGAAATTCATGCTTCATACTTATGTTTCAGAAGTTTTGTTTGTTTATTTATTTTTATGGCTGGCTCAGCCTGCCCTGAGGGCAGGGCTGGCGCAGCATGTGGTGCTGGGGATCGAACCGCGGTCCCTGCAGCCGCCTGAGCTTTCCTAAGCAGGCGCTTTAGACTACTGAGCCGTCCTGCCGGGCCCCATGCTTCATACTTATGAAAGGCTGAAAGTGATTTATCGTTGGTGGAATTAGCAGCAATGGACAGCATTTGTGAATTCTCTTTTGTTTGTTTATATTCAAGGGAGAAACATAACTTGCCCTCAAGTGGATAGACTGTTCCTTACTTTGATTTAGTTTAGGAGATTATAAGAATTCATGAAATGTATACATAAATATACCACCAGCATAAAAATATTTTACTGCGTTAAAATACAGTCGAAAATGGAGAGCAAATTATCCTTCCTTACCTGATGAAAAAAAATCACCATCATTATATACAAACCTAACTATAAAGCAGAATTCAAATCCATCTCCACCATCAGCCCTGCAGACTCATGCATACCAAAATGAATCTCTCTAACAAGCTACCTCATAAGCAATAGGAGCTAAGGACAAAAATGATATGAATTTGCATCTGTGATAAGTCCCTTACAATGTCCTCCAAGTAATCTTTTACCATGGACCCCTGATTCCTGTAAATATCCAGCGCCTCACCATCCTTTTATGTGCAGGACCTTACAGTTGTCGGGGAGGGGAAGGATAATTCATGTGATAGATCAGATAAGTGGACCCAGAAGTTGAGGAGAACTGGTAGCCCTGACTTGGAAGTGTGTACCAAGTGCTTAAATTTTCCATTCTCTCTGACTCCTTGATAATACTTTTAGGAATTTGTCCAAAGGAAGTAATCAACAATGAATATGAACAAATATCAGAAGTGTTACTTGAGATCATTTAAAAATCAAAACAACTTAAATATTCATAAATGTTGGCTTTGTATAAAGAAAGATATGCCAATATCTTGTACTGAAAGAGATACAAAAGCTTCAAAATAAGTTAATTGACTTGACTATCCAAACTACAAAATGTTTTATAGCAAAAAAAAAAAAAAAAAATAGCATTTAAAACATTAAAAGATAAATGGGTAAATTACTTACAAAATATGTTACAGCCACGCTAATGTATTGGATACAAAAGGAATCTTTAAAAACAATAAGCAAAAATCCAGTAAAAATAGGCAATGATCATGTGGAAAAGGCACTCAGTCTAACGCACAATTAAAGAAATGAAAATTGCATTAGTAGCTAGATTCAACTTTTCACATGTAAGTAAATTAGTATCTAGTAATGACCAAGACTTAGTGAAAAAAAAGTTCTCGTTTATTTTTGATGGATGAATAAATTGATGCACCTTTTCAAAATAATAATTTGAAGGAAATTTTGATAATTTACTAATTATAAATCCTTACATATTTCCACTGCAGAAATTTATCCTTGTATATGTACAGATGCACAAAAAATATGTGCAATAAGGATATTTACAGCAATACTGTTTATAATGTCAAAAACCTGGAATAAATTAACTTAAATAAATTATGGTGCATCTACACAGTGGAACACTGTGCATGTTGTTGAGCAGAATGGTGTAACTTTAAACATACTAATATGGAAAACAATGCCCAGAATACAGTGATGTATTGATTGCTGCATAAAAAACAGAAAGCTGAGGGACACTGAGCATAAATAATCCCATCTTTAAAACATTTTTTCATATGACCAAAGGACATTTTAAATGATAAGTCTCTTTAGGGAGACTTGCATTTTATTTCATATCATTCTGAGCTATTTGGTTTTTTTCTTTCAATTATTTTATTCCTATAATTAAGAAACTGCCTCAAATCATGAATCGAGATATAGATCACCTCTTCAGTGAGAGCAATTATTTAAACACTGAGAATACAGTGCTACACATATAGGTAGACATCTTTTCTGATATAGTCAATAATATCATGAAATGAATTTAATACAGTAAAGTGAGGAAGCCTGCTTTAATCCATTCTCTATGGTGGAATATCTGATACTGGGTAATTTATAAAGAAGAGAAGTTTATTTTGGACCAAGGTTCTGGTGGATGGTGAAGCCTGTGAGTATGGTGCTGGTATGTGCTCTGCTTATAGTGAAAGTCTCAGGCTGCTTCAACTTATGGCAAAATGTGGAGGGTCCAGCAGCTGTGTGTCTCAGGGAGATAAATGAGAGGGTGGGACTGCTCTATAATAATCCCCCGCTATAGTAGCAGCAATCCAGTTCCATGTGATTGCATTAAAACCCTTAAAGTTATTTAATTATTTCTTAAAATTTCCATCACCTTTACTGTGTCAATTAAGTTTCAAAATGAACTTCAGAGGGCATGGACCTCATCCCAGCCAGACTGGAGAGCATGGTACACAGCAGAGCAGCCTGAGGACCTCTGAGCATCTTAAGCATCCAGCAGAAGAGAGCCTTCACTGAGCACAAGCACGTACCACATACAGAGGACCGGGTGAGCAGTTCAGTGACAAGACCTTTGATGAGGATCTCTTTTCCTTTTGGTCAGCAAGTTTGCAAGAGGGATCATGGAGGAAGGAAGGGGCTACTTCTGGGTGAAAAATCTGGGCCTAGGTGAAAGCATGGGGGCTTGCGGAGAAGGAGAAGACTAGCAAAGTTAGGCCAAGAGTTGGTGTTTTTCCAGATTCCATTGGGTAGGGTAGGGGGGAGGGGAGTAGTTCAGCTCCTCATGCATGAGAGGAAAACATGCACCAGGCCACGACAAGCATAAGTAAGGGAGTGATCCAGGAATATCATCCAGGCCACTGAGATGCGTGGTTTGTTGATGTAACCCATTTTCCAGAGCACATGGGGCAAGGAGTTCCCGGACCACTACAGGATGGGCCTAGGTAGCGCTTTCCATTGTTAAGGAGGGTCACAGTTCTCAAGGAGCATTAACTCTTGGCAATTTTAAATTTAACCATCAAGTAATAGATAATTAGAAGTTAAATGACTGCCTTTAGCTGCTTTCAAAAAGAGGTTGACTCCAGGAAGACCCTGCATCAAGTCCACAGACGTCTCTCAGCTTTGCAACTTCAAAAATGCATCTGTATCTGCCCGAAAGCAGACGGAGCAATGACTGCAACAGAACAGATGGCGCCAAAGCAGACCTGATTATGTACAAGGATGTAAGATTCATTACCGCTCAGTGAGGGGAGGAGAGGATTGCCCGATGAACGGTACTGGGACAATGAACCAGCAATTTGGAGAAACAGTAATTTTAGAATCTCACTTTATGTTATGCATGGAAATAAATTCCAGTCGGGTGGAAGAGTTAAATGTTTTCTTTTCAAACCTCAAAAACTCTGAAAGAGACAGAATCAAATACTCTCCAAGCCTCCCGAGGAGAAAGAATTTTATAGGCTTAGAAGTAATGTGTGGAGAAAAAAAAAATATATATATATCTGTAAGTTTAGCTACAAAAGGTAAAGTGTATGTATTAGTTACTTTTTGCTCATTGCTGGGACAAATACCCAACACTCAAAATGAAGGAAGGAAAGGTTTATTTAGCTCACAGTTCGTAGAGGTTTCAGTCCATATTCGGCTGGCCCAAGGCTGAGTGGAGCAAGGCGGAGAGCATCCAGTTCATGGCAGCGGAACAGCAACAAAATGGTGGCAGAGGCAGCCAACCAAACAGGGCAGCAGAGCAGCAGCACCAGCTCGAGCTCCAGTCTATCTCTCTGTCTCTCTTTATATTACATTCAGGCTCTTCGCCTTAGCTCCCGCCCTAGGCTACACCCATAATCCCAGAAGTACTTCCACCCATAATCCCATCAGTACTAAAACCCATAATCCCAGGGATCATGGATCAAGTCTCAAACTCTAGAAGTCCCCGCCCAATGACTCCATGAGGCTTTGGGGGGACAACTAGACATAAACCATAACAGTGTAGAAGCAAGGAGCAAACAAAAAAACATTGCTGCAAATGCAATAGACACTGTAATATTTAAGCTTTTACATTGATCAGATAAAAACTAAGACTCTAAACTATAGGAGGGCAAAATGTCTTCATAATAGAAGTAGCAAACAAATATTTAAGAAGATGTTCAGTTCCTAGAGCATAAAATTTATAAATTTAATGCTATGGCTCTATGTATATTATCCCATTGCTAAATGAGCATAAATCTAAAAATAATTTCCCTTGGGTTTCTCTTTTAGGTTAAGATGCAGAAAGTCGCAAATGATTATTGCACCTGCCCTGGCAATAAGACCTCATTAGATAAGCCACAAAATCATGGTTTTAAAATCATCATCCTCCTGAGTAAGGAGAGAAATGTAAATGAACTAAATTCGAGAAACTGACAAGTTCTTCTGATGAAAGCAGAGATCCATAGCTGCTTCTATCCATGGAGAAGTAGCTGGAAGTAGAGGAATTAGCCACCCACTTGGATGGAGAGATATCAAATCTGTGGCAGCATTTTAGTGGCCAACATGAGCAATGTGGCACAATCCCAGAGACTTAGAATTAGAACCCCAAAAAGCCTTAGCCGCCAAGATAGTCTACACTCACACTCACGCCCATGCCTTCGCATGACGTCACTTGTCATTGAAACACAAAGGAGTAATAGACCTAAGGCTAGGATCAAAGAGGAAAACAAGGAGAACACGCCGGGGGCATCAGATCTTCCCCAAGTGCAAGACGTGGTTTGTCCCAGGTTATGTGCAGCACAGGATGGTCAAGGCAAACCCTTTAGGGACACAGGGCCTGTGACAAGTGCAGCACAGTGGCCCACCTAAGTCTGGGACAGGAAATGAGTGGAGGGAGGTCTCCTTAAGTGTAAACCTAACCCAAGCTGGTAGCAGAGCTGTGAAGCATAAAAGAGACTCCAGCTTTCACTAGCACTCAGACCTAAGTCCTGATGAGGAAGAGCTGTGAAACCATGCTGAGGACATCTGATCCCGGCTGGAGGCTTCAAACAGAGCTTGGGCTCTCCTGCTACAGATAGCTTTCATGGGCTTGGTCTCCAACCAGCAGTTGAAGGCAAGGGCAGAGCCTTCTCTGTGGTTAAATATTATTTCCTTCAATCTCTGCTCTTCTTTATACCCAATGTGCAACATAAATGGGAACTAAGGTACCATCAGGATGCAGGAAAATGTCAATAACCTATAGTTGAGGGTTATTATTTCTTTATTATTATTATTAACAAGAAATAACAATGCATAACAATGTGACAGTTTCAAAACACATTAGTAGTACATTTCAATATTTGATACAATGCATATTGTTGTCCTCCTACTAGTTATACAGAGCCCAGGGTACAGGTGTTACAATTTTTCAAATCATGATTGGTACAACCAAATTTCTTCTCATTGAACTAAGAGAAAGTAGCTGTATACTTAATCCAATGTTCAATACTCACACTGGGTTTTTGGTAAAACTGGCAATTTTGCAAGCTGTTGATTTAAGCCTTTTATAGCCCAGCATTCTAATCTAGCTTTACATTTTATGCCTTGTGGTTAAACTTTTCTGCTGGGTGGTCAAGGCCAAGTTTAAGCAAAACCTGTAGGGCAAAACATGTAACTTTAGTATTTCTCAAGGACAATCAAATCCACTCAGGACTTACTTTGGAACCAGGCACAGTGCTTTGTAGAGCCGTTGTCAGTGTCAGACATCTGGATGAGTCACAGCCATTACTTGACCAGTTTGCTCTGTGTGAAAACCTGAAAGAATGCTTTCTCTCTAAGTGACTCTCCTTTGGAACTCTTTGTATCTTCAGTCCCTTTCCTCTGTAGCCCCATAATCTCCTTGAACAGAAAGTTTGGGAAGCCCCTGAGTCATAGGCTATTATAGCACTGGTTTTCTTATGTCCTGAGTCCTCACTGACTTTGAAGTGCTAGGGCCAAAATGTTGGCTATCCTTGTAGCCCTTCTTTTTCTCTAATCTCTGGGCTGTAAATTTTCATTACTAACCCACCAGAAGAAAAGCTTAGTGATACTATTACTCTATAAAATAGGTACTTTAGCTTATCATCACTGTCTTTCTGAGTATGAAACATCTTAGACTTAACTTGGGATTGGTATTTTCTAACAATCATTGATATTCTAACAAATCTCTATAGAAGGTGATAAAAGCAGTTACACATTTTTACATATTCAGGTAGATTATTATTTCTGAAAAAATATCAAAGGGTCAACAAAGGAACAGTAAACAAAGAGGACAGATGTTATATTTATAAATACAGCACAAAATAGAGTAGACATATTAAATAAATTAAAGAGCTTGTATCCATGTGGAATTCAAAAGCTGGCATCGTTATGTAAGCCTGGAGTAGAATGGAGGTTACAAGGGCTAGGAGAATGGCAAGAATGGCCAAGGAGCTGTTGGTCAAAGTATACAGAATTTTCCTAGGTAGGAGGAATAATGTCACCTGATCTGCTGTACACCACGGTGATGATTGTTAATAACAACGTGCTCAGCAGACTAAAGCTTCTTGAATCCCCGGTGTGCGTTGCTGGTTCTGCCCCCAGGGGACACTGAGACAAGGACTGAGACTGGGTGTGGTGGCGCACGGCTGTAATCCCAGCTCTTCAGGGGCTGTGAACAGGAGAATCACTAGGAGTCTGATCTACATAGTAAGACCTTGAACACCCCTCCCCTCACACCCTGCCCTAAACTCAGAATAAATAAATAAATAAATAAATAAATAAATAAATAAATAAATAAGTAACTCTCCGCTGAGGATTGCTAAGAGATTTTAGTATCCTCATCACAAGAAATGTGTGAGTTAATGGATGTGTTAATTGGATTGATTTAGCCACTTCACAATGTATATTCATATCCAAAATCATATTATACTATATATGCATAATTTTTGCCAGTCATAAAATAATGAATTATCAGGAAAATATATATAATATGAAAAATAAGAAATTTGGGCAGAGAGATGAAAATTCTTTTAAAAATCAAGTAGGCATGTTATTATTTTAAAAGACCACTATTTAGAGCAACCATGCCAAAAACAAATACCAGGGTTCGTAGCCTGTGCAATGTAAAAAATGTCATAAAGAAAGAAATACCAGGAACAGGAGTGGCAGGCGCAATGACGCTGGCCTGGTGCTCTCACATTGCCCGCGGAGCAGCTGCGGCTGGAGAGCATTCGTGATCATCAAATACCTCAGAATAATCTACAAGGAAACTATGCCTAAGAGAAGCAGGTATAGTTACAAAAGTCAACCAAGGATGTAAAATGGTATTTTAGAATTCTCAATTCACCCAAAAGAATGCAGCAAAGAAGCAACAAGGAAAAATGCATAAACAGGTTAAGTAGAAAACAAATGCCAAGATGACAGACCTAAGCTCACTCATAACAATAACTACACTAAATGTAAATTAGTTAATTGATCTAATTTAAAAGCAGAGATTATCAAACTGTATAAGGAAAGACAACCTTTATAAACAAAAGTACATTGAAAAAATAGACATAAGATGGTTACAAATAAAAAGGTGGAAAAATATACCATGTAAATGCTAAACATAAGTTGGCTCTAGCAATAGCAGCAAAACTATCCCCGAGACAAAACTATTGCTGAAATAAAGTGGAATGTTTCGTAACACTCAATAGTTTAATTCATCAGTGTGACATAGCAAATATGAGTGTTTATAGACAATAATGGAACATCAAATTCACAACACAAAAGTAACAGAAAGGAAGAAACAAATCTATAACCATAGTTATAGTTTGACATAATTTTTAAAATAAAACTAAGTGTAAGTATTATACACTTAATTATATTATACCGATAATAAGTATTATGGGTAGAGGTCTGCCCAAAGCCTCATGTACTCACAAATGGACTTTTCAAAGCAGGGTGGCTCTAGGGCGTGTGATTCCAGGGTTAGAGGGATGTGTATGAAATCAGTCCACTTGCACAGTTCTGGGTGTGGGTAATGAGAGGCCTGCTGCGGAGGCAGGTGGCACACCAACGGCTTGTGTCCTACATGGGATAGAAGGGCAAGGGTTTTCCTCTGCTGCCCTTTGCTGCCTCCAGCCCGGCCTCCCGCCTGCCCCTGTGGATTCTTTCTACCCATCACGTTCCTGTGCCTTTCTACCTTTCCTTGGAACCAATCACCTATAGATTGAAAACTATGAACTGAAATAAACTTTTTTTCCTTTAACTTGTGAGTGTCAAGTATTTTTACCTCCTCAATGAGAAAAATAACAAGATAGGAAGGATTCATATTTCAAAGACAATTTGAAGCTTATAGAACACTGTACCCAAGCATTTCAGAAAGCTTCTTGGCAAATGCATATGAGATGAACACAGACCATATTCTGGGTCATAAAGCAACACAAAGCAAACGATAAGCTCATAATATAAAATTAAAAACAGTAACACTATGCTGTGGCTTAGAGGGATGTGCCCTCTGTAACTCATTCTGAAATTTAAGGACCACTATAAAGTGTTAAAAAGGTAAGATCTTTGGGCCAGTGAGATAGCTCAGCAGTCTAAAGTGCCTGCTTAGGCAACCCAGAGACCACGGTTCGATCCCCAGCACCACATGCTGTGCCAGCCCCACCCACAAGGCAGGCTGAGCTGGCTGTAGTATAAATAAATAATAACAACAACAAAAAACAAGGTCAGGCCTTTGAGAGGTAGGTAGGCTAGGAGGGATTCACCGCAGCACAATTGTGATCAGGACCCATATGAAATAACAAATCTGATGCTCTCTTTCTTGCCATTAGCATACATTAGTGTCACAAGAATGCTACTGCCATTACCTTGGTACGAATTCCCCAGCCTCCATAACTCTGAGCCAGCAAATTTCTGTTCATTATAACTTACCCAGTATCAAGTCTTCTGTCATAGTAGTACAAAACAGACTGAGACACACTAGAATATTTAGAAGATCTCCAAATATTTTGGAGTTAACATATTCTTTAAAAGTCAGAGATAGGGTGTGGTGGCACACACCTCTAATCCCAGCACTTGGAAGATTGTTATGAATTCCTGGCCAGCCTGAACTGCAAAGTGAAACCCTGTCTCAAAAAAAAAGGAAAGAGAGAGACAGAGAGAGAGAGAGAGAGAGAGAGAGAGAGAGAGGGAGAGAGACAGACAGACACAGAGAGAGAGAGAGATAAGAGGTCTAAAGACATTAGAAATACACTGAACGCAGACTAAGGAGATAGGTCCGTGGTCTAAACACCTACCTGACAAGCACAAGGACTGGGATTCAATCCCCAGTACCACATGCTGTGCCATCCCTGGAACCACATTTAAGTGAAAATCTATAGCTTTCAATATCTATAGTATTGAAAAGGAAAAAAAATATAAAGTCAATTATCTAAGCTTCCACATTGAGAAGACTAAACGAACAAAATACATTAAAAGTAGGTAAAAGAAAATAATGAGTGCAAATTTTTAAAAATGAGTAAAACAACAAAGAAATTTAGCAATTAAGCTCTGAAAAAATTAATTAAGTTAATAAACTTGTAGCAAATGTGATCAAGATGTAAAAGGAGAGAACACAAATTGCCAGGCATGAAAGAAGTGCACATCATTCAAATATTAAAAGGAAAATAAGGAATAATAAAGCATCTTATTTTCAATAAATTTGAAAATTTCTTTAAAATCACAAATTTTCAAGACTGACATGACATAAAAAATCTGAATAGCTTTAAATCTATTTTTAGAAATTAAATATCTAATTCAATTGTATATATCATATAAACTTACACTGAATAGCAGTTCACTCCCAGTTATTTTCATTGAAAAAATATGTCAAGAAGGTAAAAACATTATAATACCAATCTTTCACAAATTCTTTTAGACATAGAGGAGGAAACACTCCTCATGTGTTTAATAAAGCACCAAAGCCCAGATATTGAATCGTGAAAGTGAGAACTGAATGAAAGAACTCAGAACAATATATCTCACAAACAAACCCAACAGCCAGTAACAAAATAGTTATGAATCAAACCCACAAATATATTTAAAAAGTAATACACCATGAAAAACCGACATTTGTCCCAGAGATGCAAGGTTTATTAGTCATCCAGCACATAATCAATGTAATTCAAAAATTAACAGAATATAACAGAAAACTGATCAATAGATGCATTTGAAAAAAAATGTAACAACCCTTACTCTTGTCAAACATCTCTAGGCTTTTTTCAAGCCAGGAACAGTTGACTTTCAACTTGATAAAAGTCATAAAAAAGTTAAGAACTAACAGCCTGCACAGTGATGAAATAAGGTTTAGAACAAGGAACACTGTCCGCTTTGACTACTTCTATGAATTGCTCAAGTCCCACCTGACGCAATGTAGGAAGACATGTTGGGAAAGAGAGAGTAGGGCCATTTTTTATTTATATACTCTATTATTTGTTTATAGTAGACATTAACAAATCAACAAAATGATTCTAAGAAATAATATGAATGTTGCAGGATGAAATATCAGTACACAAATAGTTTTATTCCTCTAGTCTCAGAATGTCATTAGTAAGTAAAATTTAAAATGTTAATTACGAAGACATGGAAAATATTTAGTAAAAGAGAGAGGTCTGACCTCTACTTTGTAAGTATAAAACATTACTAAGAGAATTTAAAGATCTAATTGAATGGAAAGATATATCATGCTCATTGATTAAATGTCTCAATTTTATTAAAATGTTCCTTGCTCCAAAAATTGAGCTATAAATTCACAACAGTTCTAATCAAAATACTAAAGCCAGTGATAATGAGAACATACCACATTAAAATTTGTTGGATAAAGCTTCTGCAGATATTGACAAGTTTATTCCAATATGTAAGTGCATATGTAAGGAGGCTACTAGAATAGCCAAACAATATTGGCAATTCCAAATAAATCAAGAAAATATGTTATCTTATTTCAAGATTTACTATAAACCTAGATTAACACCATATGATATTTCCATAAAGTTATATGGACCAAATGAACAGAATAAAAAATTCAAAACAGACCAGATATATATATATATATATATATATGTAGTCATTTATTCTTAAATCACATTTCTAAGACAATATGGAAGGAAAAAAAGTTATCTTTACCAAATCTTTCAGAAATAAGTGTCAGTCCTAATGAAAAGGGAACTTCAATCCCTATCTACCTTACTTCCTATAAAAAATTCAATTTGATAGGTGTCAAAAACTTAAGTATAGAAGTTAAAAACATAAAACTTATAGAAGAAAATATCTTCCTAGCTTTAGGACAGCAAAGATTTCTTAAGAAACCAAAAGGGCAAAACTTAAGGTTGAAAAACTGGTAAATTGGACTTCAGAAAAGTTAAACATTTGTGCTTAGTAAAGATGCTACTAGTAAAATGAACAAAAATGCCACAGACTTGGAAATACCAGTTTCCATATGTCTGGTAGAGGAACTATATCCAGAATATAGACTCTTATGAATTATTAATTTTAAAAAACCCCAGCTCAATATAAAAATACACTTCAAGATACAAAAAAAAAAAAGTTAGTAGGTGGAAAAGGTACTCAAAAACATAGATCATGAGAAAAATATACATGAAATATAATTTCCCTCCTATGGGAAGAAAATAGTGGCAACTGCAAATTTTAGGGAGAATGGAGACTAACCAAAAGGCACACATCTCTGACGGATGTGTACGGTACACGGCCATCTTGGATGTCCACATAAAGTCAGCGCAGAGTTATCTTCTTTCCAAGCAGCGCCACTTCTTAAACAAACATGAAAATAGAAAGATGTTTTCAATTTTGCGCGGATGTTTGCAACAGCTGTACTCATAGCAGACTCTGATTTGAAACAACTCAAACACGCACCAGCAGGACACAGGATGAAGAAATGGATGTGTAGAAAACTACCAGCCTCTGAGGGGAAAGAGCCACGGGTACATAGGAAAACATGAAGAATTTTTAAGTTCTACCATACAATACATATTTTAGCATTAACAATTATATGCATGAAGACTGTATAATGAATTGATGGCATATTTGTGCTATAAACTTTTAAACTCTTGTGAAAATACACAAAAAATTCCAGAAGAAACTATAAAGATGTTTTTTTCTTAAACTATAGAATTATTCTTTTCACCTTCTATTTTTCTTTTAATAATATTATGTTTGTCTTCTCTATAATTTTTTGCAGTGCTACACTCTTTAAGAACAAATTATTTTCCTCTGATTGTTCACATATCATTTATACTCTTTAATTATTTTCTCCCTTGTTTAAAACATCCTTATTCCATAAGACATCTGTGGCTAAATTATTATTTTATATATATGCAACTCTGCTTTGCCTAATTGTTATTTTCTAGAAAATAATATTTTAAGGCAGGCTTTAACTTGTGAACATTACAAATAGAATAGGGCTTTTCAATAACTCAAACATTCATTCCCATCACGGAGACAGTGTATAATGAAATAGTGCATCACCAATGTAAAAGATAAGCATATCCACTAGGAAAATACCAGCAGCGGTTAGGCTGCTTGGTGAGATTAGGCTGACACTTTCCTTACCCGCCTTTCCTTTGGTGAACATCTATTATTCTATGGTAAAGAAGAATGGTGACGTGGTCAAATGAAACCCTCTTAAGGCTGGAGCCACCCACATGCCCTGAGCTGCCCCTGACATGTGTGGGCATCAGATGCTCTAAAGCAGAAGCCCCTGAGTGCTCTCCTCCTTGCTTGAGTTTCTCTCAAACTTGGTGTTTCCCTCAAGTCTCCAGACCTTGACTTTTTCTTATGTTTCTTCCCGAACCTGAACAACTAGTGCCTGGCGCTTCCTTTTCTAGCCCTCAGCTTTGCTGGTACCAGACCCACAGTCTACAGTCACTGTGGGTTCATCATGCCTTTTTAGCAAGTGCAGGAGCAGGGACCCGGACACCGGTTTCTCTCTCTTGCTGCCTAGGCACCTGGGAATCGTGCATGCAGTGGGACCAGTAGCTACACCTTCCCCGCTTCCCTAGTCCTCAGCCGCAAGAGCCTGCTGAGCCATCATCGCTCCTGCTCTTGCCAGACCTTTATTAACCGTGACACAGGCTTGGAAAGCCAGTGAGACATCATAATCTCTCCTGTCTCCCCTTAGAGGCAAATAGAGTTAGAAGAGGCTGTGGAAAGTGGAGAGGTGGCAGATACATCCCTGGAGAGCCCAGCTCCAGCCAGCCTTTCTCCCTTGTCTATGTCTCCCTCTCTCTGCTCAGATCTTCTCACAGGAGCCTGGCCAAGCCTGCCAAAGGGGAGCTAAAGAGGTGACTGTAAATTGAAATGAACATTCAGCTGAAAAGAATTCAGAGGGATGATAAATAGCTTTATGTAGCCCTGGCATATTGCAGACAGCAGAGGCTTCTTTCTCTCTGGTACATGGAGTAAAAACGAAGGAGAAACTTGGGTCCTTGTTCACTCCTCCTCCTAACTCCAGCAGTGCTTAGAGTGGCCAAGAGGCTGGGTATGCATAGCTCAAGCTAGAAGGAATCTCATTAAAATATGTCTCCTCGGTAGCTATTCAATTACTAATTGACTTTCCCTTCTCACTTTAATTTTGACAATGGTGTCTTGATTAATTAACTCCATCATTAAAGCCCCAGGGTACTACAGAACGCCTCACCAGGAGTTTAGGCCTCTGGGTTCCAGTCAGTTTGACAGGTAACCTGCTATTGGCCAGCGCTGTGGGTAATGGCCTGAAACCATCCTGGGCCTCTGAGGGTATACTAGGACAAGTCAGAGTTCTTTACCATGGGACATGTGGCCCAGCCAGCAGGAGGAGCCCAAGCACCTAGACTGTTGCTCTTCTCCGACAGCTAATAAATTCTCTTCTACTAGGTCCCCTGGTGTCCACGGAGTGCTTCCCGGACACAGCGTCAAGGGGAAGAGATGCATCGCCAGTTCTACTTCTGGGTGGGCCTCCTGGGCAATCATTGTTCATTCACTCATTTAGTCACAAGAGTATTTTACTTGTTTTTCACCACCCTGTGCTAGACTCCTTAGGGACAAAAGGACATGATCAAAAGTGGCAAAGATCAAAGGTCCTACTAGTAATACAGCTATGATTTCAGTCGAAAATGTGACATCGACTTACAAAATTAAGACCTAAAATTTGCTACCCCAAGCAAAGTTTTCAGGGAAGTCAGGAGCTATTTTATGTTCTTTTGTCATTTTTATATATTTATCTTTCGCTAAGACACTTGTACAGTTCCTGTCCAAAGACAGTTCAAGAGTTCCCCTTACCCGTGAAGGCTCTAAGGAGACGAGGTCAGAGCCAAATCATCCTCCAGCTTGCCCTGCACAGGTTCCTGTCCTGAGAATACTTGCAAGCCTCCACTCTGCGGCACCTCATCCACTGGCTCGGTATCCAAGTAGTACTTTTCTAGATTACCTGAATTCTCTTTATCTCCTATTCTTATTCTTAAATCACTTTTGGAATGTACTTTAACAGGCAGTATGAATACTCCCTGTTAAAAACAAACAACTTTTTTTGTTTCTTTATTTTTCATTTTTAAGAGTAAAAATAAAAAAGCAAGAGTATATATAGTACAGAATTTCAAAACAAGAACAAAAATTTAACAATGGTTGTATTACACATTTTCTTTTTTTATTTTTATTATCATTTTTAATAAGAAATAACAATAAGATAGTTTCAAAACACGTTAGTAGTACATTTGCAATAGTTGACACATTGCTTAGTGTCTTCATAATAGTTACATAGAGCATAGGGTGTAGACATGAGGAATTTTCTGATTGATATTGGTAAGAAAAGAGAAAAGAAAGAAAAAGAAAAAGGTAAAGAGAGAGAAAGAAAGAAAGAAAGAAAGAAAGAAAGAAAGAAAGAAAGAAAGAAAGAAGAAAAAGATTACTTCTCTTTGAGCTGAGAGGAAGTAGCTGTATACACAGTCCAATGATCCTTATTTGCATTGGGTTATCGGTGAAAGTGGCAGTGTTGGAGGCTGTTGATTTAAGCCAACTTGCAATCAACACTCCCCTTTTTTCGTTACACCTCTAAAAGACCAGAATGACAGGTATCCCAAGCATGAAAATCTTTTGAAGGTTCTTAGGACCAATATCTGATTCATCCTGTGTACGTAAGTGCATGGATTTGTTCCTGCTATGCTTCCTCTTTTCTGCTTCCAATCACATTGTTGTTTAATCCTTAAGTCTTTGACTGTCATTCAGCTGTGTTATGCCCTTCCATTTTTATTTCTTTAGAGTTCTTACACTAGGGCGACTATACAAATATTTATACATGTAGGTCTTCTTTATTTCACTTATGAGTATATGTTCAATGTACATCCATTTATATAAGAAGTCTTAAAGTTTATTATTCTTTATAGCTGAGTAATATTCCATTTTATGAAAATACCACATCTTTTTCAACCATTCTTCAAAAGATGGGCATTTTGGTTGTTTCCAAGGTTTGGCTATTACAAATCAGGCTGCTATAAACATAGGTGCACAGATATCACTATGGTATGATGACTTCAGTTCTTCTGGGAAGATTCCCAGTAGGGAGATAGCTGGACTGAATGGGATTCAGAGTTTTACTTTTTTAAGGATCCTCCACTCAGCTTTCCATAGTGGTTTCACCAGTCTGCATTTCCACGAGCAGTGGGGAAGTGTTCCTTTTCCCCCACAGCCTCTCCAACATTTGTTGTTGCTTGATTTCTTTATGATAGCCATTCTTTCTGGGGTGATATGGTATCATCTAAGTGTTGTTTTAATTTGCATTTCACGAATGGCTAGTGATGTGCAGCATTTCTTCATGTACTTACAGGCTTATTGAATTTCTTTCTCTGAGAAGTGTGTGGTCATCTCAGCTGCCCATTTCTGGATTGGATCTTTGACTTTTGGGACCCTAATGGTTTTTAGTTCTTTGTAAATTCTAGATAGAAGACATTTCTCTGAATATTTTTAGTTAAAATCTTTTTGAAATTTGTGGGTTGTCTTTTCACTGTTTTGATAATTTCTTTTGATATGCAAAGCTTCTTAGGTGGAGGAGGTCCCGTTTGTTGATGCTTTCAAGCGTTAAATGTGCATTTTGGTTTTTGTCTATGAACTTTTTGCCTAGTCCTATGTCTTTAAGATTTCCTCCCACATTCTCTTTCAGGAGATTTAATGTTTCTCTTTTAATATTTAGATTTTTAAACCATTTTGAATTTAGTTTAGTGCATGGCGATAAACTAGGGTCAAATTTTAGTTTTCCGCATGTAGAGAGCCAGTTTTTCCAGCACCATTTGTTAAACAGACTATCTCTCTTCCAGTAAGCGTTTTTGGCCTTTTCATCAAAAATAAGGTGGCTGAGTGTGTTTGAATCTGCTTCTGCATCTTCTAATCTATTCAACTGATACTCAGGTCTGTTCTTTTTCCAGAACCATGCTGATTTTATTACTGTAGCTTTGTAGTATAACTTTAGGTCAGGAACTGCAATGCCTCCCGCCTTACCTTTGTTGCCCAGAATTGTCTTTGCAATTCTAGGTCTTTTTTGGTTCTAAATAAATTTTAGAATGACTTCTCCAGTTCTGTGAAGTATGTTGATGATATTTTGATAGGAATTGCATTAAACCTGTATAACAATTTAGGGAATATGGACATCTTCACAATGTTGGTTCTTCCTATCCAGGAGCAGGGAATATCTTTCCATTTTCTGAAATCTTCTAGGATATCTTTTTTCAGAGCACTATAGTTTTCATTGAAAAGGTCTTTCACTTCCTTAGTTAGGTTATTTCCTAAGTATTTCATTTTCTTCAGTGCTAACACAAAAGGTACTGTTTCTCTAATTTCTCTCAGTGTGTTTGTTGTCTGTGTAGGGGAATGCTATTGACTTTTGTGTGTTGACTTTGTAGCCTTCTATGCTACTGAATTTGTGTATTAATTCCAGTAGCTTCTTGGTGGAGTTCTTTGGGTCTTCCAAGTAGATTATCAGGTCATCTGCAAATAGTGATAGTTTTACTTCTTCTTTACCTATTCTTATTCCTTTTATTTCTCTTTCCTGTCTAATGGCTGTAGCAAATGATACCAGAATGATATTAAATAGGAGTGGTGATAGGGGACATCCTTGTCTTGTACCAGATTTGAGAGTAAAAACTTCAGTTTTTCTCCCATTTAGAATTATGCTAGCTACTGGATTGTCGTAGATGGCTTTTATCAGGTTGAGATAGAGGCCCTCTATTCCAATTTTCTGTAGAACTTTGAACATGAATGAGTGTTGGACTTTGCCAAAGGCCTTTTCAACATCAATTGAGACAATCATGTGAGTTTTGGTCTTGGCTCTCTTGCATTTATAGATTTGCATATACTGAGCCATCCTTGCATCCCTAGAATGAATCCTCCCTGGTCTTGGTGTATAATCTTCTTGATGATTTGTCGTATTCTAGCGGTGAGGATTTTATGGAGAATGTTTGCATCTATGTTCATGAGAAAATGGTCTGTAGTTTTCTTTTTTAGTTACATCTCTTTCTGGTTTTGATATTAGTGTAACACTTGCCTCTAGGAATGATTTTGGAAGGATTGCTTCCTTTTCAATTTCATTGAAGAGTTTCAGGAGTATTGGGGTTATGTCTTTTTAAATTTCTTGTAGAATTCAGTAGTGAATCCATCAGGTCCTGGGCTTTTCTTTGTCGGTAGGCTTTTTATTACATTTTGTATTTCATTGGCTGTTATTGAGTTATTGAGAATTCTAATATCTTCTTGATTCAGTTTTGGTAATTTGTATTTTTCTAGGAATCTGTCCATTTCATCTGTGTCTTCAGTTCTGTGAGAGTAAAGCTTTTCAAAGTAGCTACTTATGATCCTCTGGAATCTCTGCTGGGTCTGTAGTAATTTCACTCTCTTATTCCTTATTGCTTGAATTTCAGTCCTTTCATTCCTCTTTTTGATAAGGTTAGCTAGGGGCTTATCAATCTTAATCTTTCAAAGAACCAGCTTTTGGATTCATTAATTCTTTGTATTGTTTTCTTTGTCTCAATTGAATTAATTTCTGCTCTAATCTTTATAATTTCCTCCCACCTTTGAGCTTTGGATTTCATTTTCTCTTCCATTGCTAGTCAGTTTAGGTGTTGTGTAAGATTGTTTATTTGTTTTTGTTCTATTTTCTTAATGTGTGAGTTCAGAGTTACAAATTTCCTTCTAAGAACTGCTTTCATTGCATCCCCCAAAGTCCAGTAGGTTGTGCTTGAATTTTCAGTAAGTTGTAAATATTTTTTAATTTCTTGTTTAGTTTCATCTGTACCTGCTGGTTGCTAAGAGTATTGTTTAATTTCCGTGTAATCCTGGACTTCCTATGATTTCTTTTGTCATTTATTTCCAATTAGATTGCATTGTGGTCAGATAATATGCATGAGATAATTTCTGTTTTCTTGCATATACTTAAGCATAATCTATGGACTAATATGTGATCTATTTTAGAAAATGACCCATGTGCAGCTGAAAAAAATGTGTATTGTGAAGTGGTTGGGTGGAACACTCTGTGTATGTCCTCTAAGTCCAGTTGTTCCAAGTTCTGGTTCATTTCTGCTACTTCTTTGGTAATTTTTGTCTGCACGTCCTATCTTTTTGAGATAAGAGGGTGTTGAGGTCTCCTGTTAACTTTGTGGTAATGGGTATGAGATTTTTCATGTCCAGTAAGTTTTATTTTATATAACTTGCTGCTCTCATGTTGGGTGCATACATATTTATGAGCGTTACCTCTTCATTATGAATTTTTCCCCTAACCAATATGTAGTGACCTTCTTTATTTCGTTTGATCAGTCTTGGTTTGAATTTTAGACTGCAAACAGAATTGCTACCCCTGCTTTTTTTTTTTGTTAAGGTGCTGGAGCATGTAGTATTGTTTTCCAGCCTTTAACTTTAAGCCTGTGAGTTTCTTTATGAGTTAAGTGTGTTTCTTTTATACAGCTTATTGTTGGGCTTTGTTTCCTTACCCACTCTGCAAGTCTTCCTCTTTTAATTGGAGAATTGAGTACATTTACATTGATGGTTATAATTGAAACGTATTGACTTATGATTGACATGACTTTTATTTGCTACCGTTTATCACTTTTTCTCCTATGTTTAGTCGGTTACTCTATCAGGTGGGATCTTTCTGTTCTCATTTGTTGAATTCACGTCATTTTGGTTCCTCTCTAAAATATTTGTTAGAATACTGTGTAGTATTGGCTTTGACATCATGAAATTCTTTAGTTGTTCCTTGTCATGAAAGTATTTTACTTCTCCCTCATACGTGAAAAAGAGTTTTGCCGGGCATAGTAGTCTGAGCTGAAATTTGTTTTCATGGAGGACTTGAAGCACTCTGCCCCATGCTCTTCTTGACTTCAGCGTTTGTGCAGAGAAATCCGCTGTTATTCTGATGGGTTTTCCTTTAAATGTGATCTGTTTCTTTTCTATAGCAGCTTTTAGTATATTATTCTTTTGCTGGATTTCTGATATATTGACTATTATATGTCTGGATGTGTTTTTAGTTGTGTTGATGTTATTTGGAGTTGTGTATGCTTCAGTTACATGAATGTTCAATTGCTTTCTCGTACTTGGGAAGTTTTCTGCTATTACTTCTGCCCATATTCTTTTTATATCATTTGTATGGACTCCTTTTCATTGATTTATATTCATCTCACGTTGTTCATTTTTGCATCATCTTGCAGATGTCGAATTATTTTTTCCTGCATCCTTGTTGTTTTTAAGAGATCCTTTCTTACTTTTTTACCGGCTGCTACTGTATCTTGAAGATCCGAAATTCTATCTTCATTTTCGTTCATACAGTTTTGCCAAGTTGTCATTGACATTTTATTTTTGTGTATATCTCTTTGAAACTGTTCCATGCGACCTACTTCTTTCATATATTGCTCCATCAGGGAATCCATCATTTTTCTATTCTCCTCTAATTTTTTATCAATGTCTTCTTTAGTAGTATTCAAGTCTCTCATTATAGTTATCCTTTCTCTCTCTCTAGTTCAGAAATTATTTCTGTTCTGTTCTCCTCTCTGCCTTTCTGTAGTTTTTCCCCTACTTTGGATGCTATTAATTTAGACATGTCTTTCTTAACTTCAGATATTATTTCTGCTCTGGTTTCCTCTATACATTTCTCCAGTTGTTTTTCCACTTCATGCATTTCTTTTTTTACTTCAGATGTTATCTCTGATCTGAGGTGCTCTATACATTTCTTCACTTGTCTGTCTACCTCAGATGCTACCAATTCAGAGGCTTTGTGTGCATGATTCCCATGGTAGTGTCTCCTGTATTTGATTTGGGTGGGTTCAGGCCCTGAGATTGCATCTTACTCCTTGTCATTATCATTCTGTGTGGAAGTGATCTCTGCACTTTGGTGAAGTTATGCTGTTAGTGTCTATGGGAGTTTGCTCTGGATGCCCCAAGTTGGTTTCCCTACAGAAGTGCCTGGCTGTGTGTCAGAGCTTGGGCTGTTGGCTGCTGTGAGGCCCTGTGGGTCAGGACTGTAGGTGGAGTTGTAGCTCTGGAGTTGAGGAGTCCTGGTAGGCTCAAGGGCCAGGTGGGTTACCAGAGGAGACTCTAGATGGGTTTGGGACTGGAACTTGAGCAGGAGTAAAAAAAAAAAGGGGGGGGGAGGCTGGTTGAGGGTCTTTACCCAGTGGGCGCATGGGCCAGACGGGTGAAAAACAAACAACTTCTAACAGCTTTCTATAGCACTTAAAATAAAATCTATTCTCACCAAATGGTACTGCTGTTCTGGCAGCTAGTACTTCTCTCTAAGAGAGTCTTACACACCCTTGCCCCAGTGATGGCCGCACACTGGGCTATGCGATTTTCTCTGGCCAACGGAGGAGGTTTGAAGTCACTGCCTGCACAATCTTGCACTTTCTTTTTTCCTTCTGCAAAGACATCAGAATGATCCCAGATAGGAGCTATTCCATCTCCCCCAGTCCCAGAGTGGAAATGTGAATGAATTCAAAAGGACTATGTAATATAAGTGGCACATAAACATCTTTACTGAATATGACCGTGATTTCAGGCCCGTTTGTCTCCATGTTCTTTAGCCCAATCTGAGGACTACTTCTGCAAGGCGGTCTAATCCCCAAATACCTTCTCCACCACATGTTCTACCTCCATTCCCCATCTCATTCTCCTCTCAAGACTTTTACATATGCTGTTTCCTCTGCCTAGAAAGCCATCCCTTGCGGCTTTATACATGACATGTTCCTCTCCGTTACTTAGATCTTGGCTCAAATGTTATGTCTTAAGAAATGCTTTCTGAAGCCCACTCTAAAGGAACTGTCTGTCCTGCAATGTTGTTTTATTTTACTTTACTTCCCTGTTTTATCCATTGTTTTCTCCCATTGGAAAGAATATTCCATGTGAGTAGAGATCTTGTCCACCATATTCCCACTGGGTCTCTAGACACTAGAAAGTCATTGGACATACTGAGACTTATGCCTTTGTGTGGCAGAATGAGTCTCAGCCTTACATTTTAAAACCACTTTTAACCTTCAATTGGTCATATTTTCCTTGGAATCTTCAAACTCGACAGAGCCAAAGCAGAATTCATAAAGGAATTCTCCTCTTCCCTCACCTCCCTCACCATTTCTCCTCCTCCTCCTCCTCCTCCTCCTCCTCCTCCTCCTTTTCCTCCTCTTTCTCCTCTTGCTCCTCCTCCTCCTCCTCCTCCAATCCTCGATTAGTGCGCGGTCCAGAAGCCTCAGGGCAGCTTTCCACTGCTTCCCTCTCCCTCCCCTCACCCTCAATCAGTCTCCAGGTCGATTGTCTTCTTAAATCTCGCTAATCCGCTGCCTCCTCATTCCCACGCACCTGCCCTCACCAACACTCATCATCCCCTGCCCGATTATCACAATCTTCACAGAACAGGGCTCCATGTTTCCAATGCCCTGTCCCATCTGTCCTGAAGACTGCCAGCAGAGTTATCTCTCTAAAATCTAATCATGTCACTCTCCTATTTAGAAGGATTTCAAAGAAGCTACAGGATAAAGCTTAATTCCTTGCAGGCCTGGTGATACCTCGGCATTCCAGCTCCTGCTAACTCCCCAGCATCTCCCGTGCACTCTCTGAGCTCTCAGTCCATCGGGCCAGACAGAATCAGGACAGCACCGCCAGTGTGCGTTTGCTTAGATCACTTCCTTACCCTGGAATGTCCTTGCTGTCACCCCTACCCCACCCTACACATGCATGCACCTCCGGGCTCCCTGTTCCACTTCTGATCACCAGCCTTCTTCCACCCCAGATGGCCATCCTGGCATGCCCTAGATGGCGTTTGGCTGATGCTGACCCGTGGAGTTGTGTCCTCCACAGACAAGGGCTTGCTCAACCTTTCCTGTTGGAGTCCCCAGTGCCGCGCAGTACCTGCCTGACAGGTAGCATGCTCTCAACAAGTCTTACTCCAAGATGGAAATAAAATAGATGGTGTTCCGTATGAAGATAGCATACTGTACAGGCTAATCATGTTGCAAGGTAGGGTACACGTCTGCACGAGATGATCAGGAAAAAACATGCAAATGGTAGTCGCAGGGACAATTCTGTCTTAGAAAGGTGAACTCATAAGGCAGATGCTCACCTGGCAAAGCAAGAAGCAGGTCTGGGGTTTCAGGAGCCTCAGGTCCTCATCTAACTTGGCTTTACCAGCTCCTCCATCCTGATCTCTGGCCCAGACTTTCTTGCCTAGAGTTTTGTCCCACACTTACCTTATGAAAAGAGTTTTATTATTGTTCCTATTTACATGTGCCAAAAAAGAAACAAAGGCACGTCCCCAAACCACACAATTAGTAAGGAAGTGGCCACGTTCGAACTTGAACAGAGTGTACTTCTGGGCTCACTGTTCTCTTCTCACCACGGGGGCTGGCTTTCCCTCAGATGAGTACGTGGGAAGGAGAGTCACCTGCCCCCCCCCCACGAAATGCCCCCAATTCTGAGGCTTTCTCCTCTTAGACTCTCATAACTGCTCTTCCTAACAGGGCAGAGCTTCTAGGAAATCGGGCCAGAGCATTTCCCACGTGGGAAGTAGAGGCTCCCCTTTCCATGGGAGCACTAAGATCTGAGCACCCTCAGACCGAAACTCATATGGTCAATTTAGGAAAATCAGGTTTCACCTTGTGCTGTTTGAGGTTCAGAACAACCCTGCTGGCCTTCCTGTGCTTTTCTTTTCTTTTCTTTTTTTTTTTTTT
>PVJA010018010.1:9178-40819 GCA_004027025.1 Myocastor coypus | reverse complement strand
TGTTATGCCCTTAAGTTCTTGTTTTCTTCTTTAAAGTTCTTATATTAGGGAGACTGTATGATATTTACACATATAGGTCTGGTTTATTTCACTAATGAGTATATGTTCAATATACATCCATTTATATATGAAGTCTTCAAACTTATCATTCTTTATGGATGAGTAGTATTCCATTGTATAAAAATACCACATTTTCTTTTAACCATTCTTCAAATGTTGGACATTTTGATTGTTTCCAAGATTTGGCTATTACAAATTGGGCTGCTATAAACATAGGTGCACAGATATCACTATGGTATGAAGTTTTCAGTTCTTCTGGGAAAATTCCCAGTAGGGGGATAGCTGGATTGAACGGAACTTCCAAATCTAGTTTTGTAAGGATCCTCCACACTGCTTTCCATAGTGGTTGCACCAATCTGCATTCCCACCAGCAGTGGAGAAGGGTTCCTTTTACCCACAGCCTCTCCAGCATTTGTTGCTGGTTGATTTCTTTATGATAGCCATCCTTACTGGGGTTAGGTGGTTTCTTATATTGTATATTTTGGCTTAGAATTGGGACACATTTTTTGAAGCTGAAATTGACCTTAGGGCAGAGCCTGATTTTGTAAGGTACATGAGAATGTGCTACGTCTCTTGATAAACACAAGCAAAGAGGGTGGCAACAGGCTTTAAACCAATGAAATCCTTTCTGTTCCTTAACAGCCACTAAGGTACAATATTCTTAGCTGGAAAAGCAATGGCATTGATTTCCTTGAAGTAGCCACAATTCCCTGCCACTATCTGGCAAACAGGAAGTGCTTAATAAATATTTCTTGAATAAATGCTTGATTTTTAAATTATGTTTTATCATGTATGTATGTATGTACGTATGTATGTATGTATGTATACAAGGTCTCAGTATGCAGCATAGACTCATAGAGATCCTCATGCCTCAGCCTCCCCAGCACTGGGATTACAAGCATGAGCCACCATGCCTGGTTTCCAAGGCCAGCATGGAGCACCTGGGGTTTTGGGGTCCTCAGGACATATGGTACTGGGGATGGAATGCAGGTCTTTGCACTTGCCAGGTAGTCGTTTAGACCCTTGAACTATCTCCTTGACCCAAATGTTTGATTTCTACATATCAATAATAATTGGAACATGTAAATATGAAAAGGCTAATCAAGAGAGTTCTTAGCTGATCAGTTGTCTGTCTTTTGAAAACGTGGTGTCACCCAACGTTTCGCCATCTATGGAGCAACAGGATCCCACGAAAACTCTTTACCAGGATCATCTTATTCTTTGCATTAAGATCAAAGGGGTACTCTGGCTGCTTCACAGTCAGATCTTCTTACATTTCTTTTCTACTACTCCTGACATTTGAGCACCAACCTCTCCATCGTTATCTCTTCAGCTCTTGTTCTCTCCCAGTCTTCATCTGTGAAGGAAATGGTCACTTTCCCTTTATTCCCTGAAAGTCACCAAAGGGACTGTGCATATTCGATTTTTGCTACAGAGATAAAACCCACTGGCATTTCACTTAAGTCCTCAGGTCTTCTCACTGTCACCTTGCCATTGAGAAGCCATCAGTGAGTGATGGCTTGGCTTTCAATAAATCCCATCCGGACACACAGCAGAATTAGTTCCTGCCCCTTCCCTGCTGTCCAGGAGCCACCGTCAGCCATTATGGAAAGCGGCCCAGACCCTTTGACTCTTGAACAGAATACTGCAATGGCCGCTGGTTCAACTCATATCAATTTGCATGAGTCAATACTAAATTTTCAGAAATTTGACCAGACAGTTGATAAAGTCATTACTGAATATCCACTTTCTCCAAATACATCACCTCGTAACGACTTCACACATATCTGTGTTTTTAGATTATTCCATCTATCATATCTAGGTGGTAGAAATACTACAATTATGTGCTACTTGCATTTTTCCAAACTCCATATTCAATGATGTTGCATTGGTAGCTCCCAAAAGGCTATACTGAAGAAATGAGCAAATACTTTGATAACTTTGGAGTTCCTTTTTCTTTTCTTCAGGAAGCCAAATGGTAAACACCTATTTGTACGTAAGTGTTGATACCTCTAAGGTCCACGTTCTCTACTGGTCCCAGAGTTCCCCAGTGAACTCAACTTATTGCCAACACTTATTAGGTGCCTTTGTAACCTTGTTTTATTTCTCCACTTTGCGTACTGGTGTTTCTTCAGATCAGATCCAGAAAAAAATTAAAATTAAAATTAAAAGCCCCTTTGTTTCACTATGATCTTCTGGATAAACCTACCTAGGATATTTACTGGGCCCATCTCTGTAGGTCCATGAACTCTCAATAGGGACCTCAGTCCCTAGGCTTCCTTTTGTAACCAAAATGTCTATATACTCCAGCTATAAACCTTTTGTAAAGGCACAGAAGCTCCACTGGCAGAGGGATAGAAGCTCTGAGGCTATTTTCTCAAGGGGTCATTCCCTGATCACCCTACCTAAAATAGTCACCAGCATTCTCAGCCCTACCTTATTTTTCATGACATTTATTAGTCTCTGACATAATGCTAGATATTTAGCTATTTATTATCTTGTTATCTACTCCTTATGGAATATATGTTCCATGAGTACTAGGTCATGATTCATTTCCTACTCATCTCGACATTTTTGCTGTGGTTTGAATACCATTATGGCCTTCAGAATAGCCAGGACCTACTGGCCACTGAAGCACCTTGCAGCCTATATCTGGACCATTTGACAGACTGGTAAATACCCAGACTGCGAGTGCACCCACTCCAGATTATCTGAGTCAGTAGGCTTGGAGTGGGCCCCAAAAACATTTTTAACTAGGTTTCCAGATGTTGGTGATTGGGGAGAAACACTGTGAAAGCCACTGCAGTGTATGTGAGACAGAAGCGTGCTTCTCAGGCTACTCCTTCACCCAGAACACCTGGGCTTGAATCCCACTTCTGCTTGCTCGTTTCATCATATCGTGCTGCAATTTCATCACCAATAAAACAATGATAATAAGAATAACCTATATTATACAGTCATCAGGAACATCAAAAAGATGAACACAGGTAAAATTAAAACTTGCAGGATAATTCCCGGAGTATAATAAGGACCCAGAAACTTCATTTGTCATCACTGACAAGCTGTTTATAACAAACTAGGCATTAAAAAGATTACCTAATAATAAATATCAATATAAACCATTCACAGTTGGGTCATTTTCCTCTATAGGATTAAAAAAAAATTCCTTTTGTTTGCTTTGCGTTTCCCCCCTAGCATTGTATCACATAACTAAAATATATACGAGAAAACTGGGTGTGGTTGTGCATGCCTGTAATCCCAGTACTTACGAGGCTGAAAACAAGAAGATTATTATGTGTCTGATCTGTGTAGTGAGACCCTGTAGAGCCTGTCCTAAATGCACTTAAGCAAAAAAAAATTATATATATATATACATATACATGTATATATATATGTGTATATATATATATATATGTGTGTATATATATATATATATATATATATGCAAGATTAGTTTTGTAATTAGTTTGTTGTCATTGACTTTTATTTTGAGAAAAATTAAGTTCCATATAACTGCCATTGATCACAGACTTTAAGGAAGCTACCAATTTGCTAATCTACCCTTTCACGTATCTCCTTATTACATCAAGGACTTCGCTAGCTATTCATTTCATTCTAAATGGAACATAAAGAGAAAAGGTCTTTAAAAATAATTCTGTAGGCCCAGTGTTTACCTGTCATTGCCTGAAAGGTGAAATGTTGTCAAGAGGAAATGTTAGCACGCCCAACAAATGTTTACAAAGTGGAAATGACTCCTAGAATTCTCACAACTTCAGAGAACACTTTTATTTTTACTGACAAGACTCCCAGGTATTTTCCAAATGTTTCCATTTCCTACCCTAAGCATTGTCAATGTGGATCTACACATACGGTCTCCAATCATTTGCCCCCCAAAACAGGTTTCAGTCTAGATATATGTAACCCTTTGATGAAGTTATGTTATTCTATATGGCTTTTGCCCACAAAATGTCACATGTCAGTATAAATCATAAATGGAGTTTATTTAAAATTCAGGATCCTTACTTTGTCTTACTAAGCCACTTATGATCGTGCCTTGTTTAACCTCTTTGAGCCCGGCCTTGTCAAAACTGCCACTTCTTACAGTAGGAATCCTGACAAGTGTTTAGAATTACCTCTCTGATGGAGCAAAGAGCCACCCACACCAACAAAACCAAAGCCTGATCTGTTGTGCTTGCTAATTTTCCAGATGTAAATACTTTCCTGATGGCTGATTTCGGATCACCCCCAGGATATTGGTGAATGCAAAGACGGAGACACACAAAATTGGTTCTCATGAGTGAGCTGATAGATACTGACACCATCATAGTACTGTCTCCAACAGAGATACGCACGTCAACGCTGCAACTGTAATATAATACCTTGGTCTCATAAATATAATAACACTTTTAAGCCTCCCTGTCTCTGCTAACAGTGTTATTTCTGACAGGAAGATCCATTTACAGATACACTAGCAAACTTTTGATTTACCTCTCAGGTTTAGGGAAAATCAGCCAATGTTTATACTTTTGTCACTACCCTCCAGTCTAAGGGAAGAATTAATTATTCTTTTTTCTGTGTTCATTTAGTATTTTAGCATAACCTTATTAAGCATTATTACAAATATTTATATATTTGTGAATGCCAACCGCAGGTCATGGCACAGAACCAGTGATCTATAAATTCATGTCATACTAGTCCAAAAGGTAGGCTCCAAAAAAGAAAGGCCCAATATTACAGAAAAATAGAAGAAATCCATGACAATAGTTTGAATTTATTAAAATTACATGACAACATCTTCAAGGGCAAATATGCAAGTAAGAGCATAAATTGTACGACATTTTTGTTCAGAGACAATATGCTATTTAAATATTTTAAATATAATATTTTACTTAATTCTTGTTCTCTTCTGGAAAGGCTAAAAAAAAAAGCTAAAGCTCTCAGAAACAAAGCAACCCATTCTAAGTCAGAGAGGTAATTATTAATGGAGTCATGGTGAAAATTTTTCTGATCTGCCTTTTCTATTGAAAAATGAAGTCATTCTAATCTATACCCAAACGCACTATAAGCTTGCTACAGAATTGCATGTGCAACAGTCACTTAATAAACATGACTGACTTTCCCCAGCCCTAGCCTTGTGAAAAGTAATTCAGTAATACACATTTAATTCATTTTAGTCATTCAAGTTTTGATAAACTAATATAACCATAGGACCTGAAGAACATGTTAAAATCATAAAGTGTATAATTTTCTAATTCAGCAATATAGCATTAATTCAGCCTTTCATCATATATGTATTGAGTATACACCATGTAATAGCTAACATTTATTGTCTCCTTAATATGTGCCAGGCAATATGCTGAACACTTTCCATATATTATCTGTCTCATTCGTATAGCCATCTGGGCAAGTACTATTATTACCTGTATTTTTCAGGTAAGGCTTAGTGAGTTGAAATAATGTGCCTTAGATTGTACATCTAATGCATAGCAAAGCAGAAATATAAGCTCAGGTCTGACACTTGCGTTGGTAAGCAATATGAAATATGACTCTTTCTCATAGAAATAAAGCTAATGAAGCCTTTTTAAATCAACAGCAACAAATATTCTCTTCAATAAATAATTTAGAGAACTGAACTCTGATCTCCAAGATCTCAGATCTGTTCAGCAAAACAGGACTGCATTAATATAGACGGATGATAAATGACAGATAGAGAAACAGACAGACGTGTTTAGAAACGTCACGTAAATTCAGAAAAGACAAGCATTTATTGGCTACTAAAACAGAAAAAAAAGTACCAGATTTTGGGATGAGTGATGAAGGATACGTAGGAGAAGAGAACAGGAAGAAAATATTTCAAAGAAATAAAAAATATTATGCTTAGGAATAGAAATATAAGATAATGATGTGACATTTAAGATTACAGGTCATTGGAACACAAGTTTAAAATACAAGACAGGATTTAGACTGTAGAGTGTCCTGAATATCAGGGAGAGGAAATCAAACTTTATTCTTTAACTGCTGCTTATGGAGGAGAGAATAACTGAGAAAAGGCAGGGGAAGCATTCCCATGGTACCTTGTGGTTGGACAGATCTGGGAGATACAGAAGGCTGCTCTCCAGACCCTGACGCATGGTTGCCAGTGCACATGGGTGATGAAAACAGGAAGTTAATAAATCTATTTCTGACATCACTATGAAGACTCAATAACATGTGGAAGATCTATGTACACAGATTACAAAGTTTGTAACCCAAGTGAATAGGACACTTGGGTGAGAGATAACACTTTGTCAGTGTGGGGTAAATTCTTCCGGATACTCTATGAGTAAGATGATATATAAACTCCCTAGTGGAAGCAACCAGTAGTTTTTTCTGGAAATGGAATTCTGAAGAATGGCCAACAGTTCTCAAAGCTTTATCCAGAGTTAATAAAATTGTGGTGTGTGTGTGTGGCGGGGGGAAGCTTGGCTAAATACAGTTATAGAAAAATAAGAGGTAAAACTTCAGATAAATCAGGAAGACACAGATGGGAAAAGAAAAGACTATTGCTTTTCACAACCTGTCGAAATGATTCTTGGAGAGGTCTGATATGAAGAAATGCATGGAAGCCACGTAGTTTTGAGTTAAGGACAGTGAAGATATTGAGACAGAAAGTATAGATATATGTTTTAGTGCACTCAGAACAGTGTAACAGAATGTGGGAAAAGTGTTTTTATCACGATGAAGAAAAATTAGATTGATTGCAGAAGGAAGAACCACGGTTGGAGAAAGAAAACAAAATGAAAATGACAACAGCAACAAAGAAAGAGGAAAGACCGGCAGAGCAAAGATCTTCAGAGACAAGAAAATACGACGAGGCCACAGGAAAAATTGGACGCACTACCTGTAGACTGTGGGTCAGTCACATTTTTCCTTTGCACGAGACTCTGAATAAAGAAGTCGTGAGCAGAGAACGCATTTAGCAGTACAGGGAAGAATAGTTCTTAGGGCAAAAATCCTTTTGATAATTTACCTGCATCCGAATTTGATCTGCCTGCCAAGTTGTCACAATCATTTTTTAATGGAAAGCCTTCCCCTAAAGGGAGCAGGTGTGATTGGAACCGGTTCAAGTGTGAAGAACTTGTCCCTTCTTTGGCAATCTCCCACCTTTCTTCTTCCTCTTTTTTCTACATCATGCAGGTGCCCAATACCCCCCTTTCCTGCTGGGAGCAGCAGCCAGGTCCGCTCCCTGGGGATAAAAATCAAGACTGTACTTATTAAAAAATTAGGCCATTGTTTGTTACCTATCTGGCAGTTGATTTTCTGTTCTTTTTTCTTTTCTTTTCTTTTTTCTTTTCTGAAGCAATGGATCTCCTAGCAGCACAATTATTACTGCCTTCCCAGGTTACTTCTGTCAAGCAAAGGAATCGCGATAACAACAACCACGAATCTCAAAGGAATGAGAGAGTTTCTAGAGATGAAGAAGTGTATTTGGAGATAACTGGGGGGGCGGGGGGGGGCAGGGCACGTTAACAAAGATCCTTTCAGAATTATACGGCCTTCTTAGCAGGGCCTTGATATATTACTACCAATACACAAAGAGGTTATTGAGTAGAAGTAGATGCAGGAATGATGTCAGAAATGTATCAGCAGCAATTGATAGCCAGCATTATTTGTAATAACGAATATAACAAATCATTGCCAATCATTTTTCCCCATAATTTTTTTTTTTTTTTGAGAGAGAAAATAAGGTAAGTGAAAAATTTCAGTTTGGGAAAAGATGTTCATATTGGTAGTTGGGGTTCTCCAGAAAAAAATAAAAGGGTGGATGGATAGATGGATAAATGGAGATAGATGATAGATAGATAGATAGATAGATAGATAGATAGATAGATAGATAGATAGATAGATAGGTAGATAGATAGAAGACACACAGACAGACAGATTGACTTACACAATTATGGGTAGGACAGGTGGGCTGGCTGAAGCTCCCAGGTCAGTACTGATTTTTCTGTTTTGAGACAGAATTATGCTGCAGAGAATCCTCAGGTACTCTTAGGGCCCCCTTACAACTGATTGCGTGAGACCCACCCTCATTATGGAGGAAAATCTCTGTCACATTAAGGCATCTAATAGAAAATGTTAGTCAACTCTAAAAATATTTTCTCAGCAATACCTAGGACTTCATTACAGAGCCGAATACTATAGCCAAGCCAGCTTGACACAAAACCAGTCATCACAAGGTAGAAGGCTGTGCTGGCCACAGTTCTGAGTTACTTGAGGTGTAGTACTGTCTCCATCCCTTCACATCGGCTTTGACTCTGATGCTATAGGAAAAGTCACAAATCAAGGCTTGAGTAAAATCTTACAAAGAAGCACACCACATGAGAAAAGACCTGGTGAACTTGGAAGACTAAGTGGAAACAAAACTAAAATAAGAATTATTTATGCAAAAGAATCAGAGCCTGAGAATCTTCACATGAGAAGGAGGTGGGTATGGGGGACTTGAATATTAATGTCATGAATTTAAATCATTTTTTATTTTTATTTAGGCATCTAGGAAATAGTGACCCCACAATCTGGAAGATTTGGGAATACCCAGGGAGGTGATACTTAAGCTAAATAGAAAAGACGTGAATTTGATGAATGAAATGTTCTTTCCATCTGTTAAGTCTGACTCTTCAGGGCTGATTCTTTTTTTTTTTTTTTTTCTTTTTTTGCATTGGAATTAATTCTCAAACATAGAAGGTAAAATTAGATATCACTGTATCAATCACTGACCAAAACCAGAATCAATTTTCCTAATACTTTATCAAACTTTGCCACTGGTGACACTTAAGCTTAATTGTCAGCTTGATTGACTTTGCGGACACCCGGGAGGTTAGGAAAGCATACTTCATGGTGGGGGTGTCTGCATGGACCCGGGAGGGGTAACCTTCCTTACTATATCCAGTCTCTGGCTCTCTCTTTTCTGATACTGTTTGTTTAGCTCTGCTTCTTGGTGGCTGTTATGGTTTGTGCATAGGTGGCCCCCTAAAGCGTCATGCAGTCTTGCGGGTGGCTTCTGGAATTTGTAATTGATTATTGTGGCAATGGATGCTGCTCCTGCCCTGGGGCAGGAGATTTGCATTTCAATGTAAGGTAGGAAGAGAAGTTAGCAGCTTGAGCTACTGCTAGCTCTCTCCCTGTGCTCTTGCTCTTACCAGCTGCCATGAAAGGTCGTTTTTTGCCATATGCCTCTCCACCTTGGAGCCAGCCAAATATGGACTAAAACCTCCAGTAACTGTGAGCTAAATAAACCTTTCCTTCCCTCATTTTGAGTGTCGGGTATTTGTTCCAGCAACGAGAGAAGAGTAACTAAGACAGCAGCCAAGAAGTATTGCTCCACCCTAAGTTTCTGCTATGTTATTTGTACCTTTAAAATAGCAAAACATGAACACAAACCAGGGGCCAAATCCCCTGAAACTGTGAGCCAAACACAGTAAATCTCTCTTCTTTGATGTTGTGAGTGCTAGATATTTTGTTCAGCAACAGGAAAGCTGACCAATACACAGACATAAGGTAAGCCATCTTGCTTATTAAGACAAAGAGAGGAAGACCAGTTAACACTCTGCTTACTCAAAATGTCTTGCTAATTTTCTTTCTCTCATTTTTTTCTTCAGGGTGCTTAAATGAGATATAATTATATTGTTTTGACCCATACAAATGCAAGATGAAAGAGTTCAGACATAACACAAATGACAAATGGAAGCACTCAAAGTGGATCCCCAGGGCCAGCCATGCTGGTCCCGCCCCCAGGTGTGCAGAGACAGGAATTGAGAGTCGGTGTGGTGGCATGCTCCTGTAATACCAGCTCTTGGGAGGCTGTAAACAGGCAGATCACTATGATTCTGGTTTAGTAGTGAGACCTTGAACACCTTGTGGACCTTTCCCTGAAATACAGAAATAGACAAACAGAAAAACAAAGTGAATCTAGATTTTAAGACAGCTTCATCCTTCTCCTTCTTGTCCAAGTATAATTCCAAAGCTTCAAGACCATTGTTTCTTGAAGAGTTCGTAGATGTAGCCTTTTGCATTTCTGCATACCACTGAGTTGCCCTGGGAACAATCTGGAAAGATCTGAAGAAGTTCTGTGGGGTTGGCGTACAAGGAATTTCACACCCTCTAGATCAAGCTCCACACTTTGCATGTACATACTGTTTCCCGGTACTCAAAAATTATTTTAAAAACATTGTTTATATTATTCACTCCAGGTCTCTGCCAGACAACCTAGTAACTGCAATTTTCTTAAATTAGTATTTATGATCCAAGAGACTCAGTGTGTTTCTAAACCTATAGTTTAGTAATTGAGGTTCAGTTACAGTGCAGAGGAAAAAGAACCTTCCACTTAAAATGAAGTGTACCTCCCCTGCAGGAAAAGCTTCAGGTCTGAGTATGATCTGAAAATCAAAACATAAGCATCTTCAAGTGTTATCAAATCTATTGAGTCCAAAACAGTTCATTGATGACCGATTTCAAAGTGCTTAAATGGTGCAACTGCATCTTAGCTTATGTGAAAATCAATGCAGACACATGAATCACTAGAGAGGCTGCTGGGATCTTCCAAAGACAGCATGTAATTAGCAGACCATTGGTCTACACAGGCAGAACCCTGGAAGCTGCAGAGATCAGGCAGGTGAAAAGCCAGTCTCTGTCTTTTACAATTAATCTTTACTGCTCTGCTCTGCTCTCTCCTCCTCCTCCTCATCACACGGGACTTCTGTCCAGACGATAATCTTGGCATTGTAGATGGTTTGGAGGTGTTAATTCAACTATGGCACCAAAGGAGAAATATATGATATGAAAGGGAATTCTACATAACTTATGCATACTGCTTTATCAAGCCAGAGCTTTTATCATTAATATTCCCAAGTATCTTTTATTCTATCATACCAGATTCTGGTCAATAGTACTAAATCTAAGTGAAGTTTATAATTCATAGAGTCACAGCATCTTGAAGCTTAAAGAAAGCTAAGAAACTCTTTCATCTTTTTCCTATACAGAAGTAGGAAGGTGCTTTGTCTAAAGATACAAACTGGTAGACACAAGCTGAATGTAGCTCAGGCCCCATGCAGGGCACTTCTCCCTTCTAGACTACTAGCACATAAAGTTTAACCCAGAGGTCTATGTCCTCTACCTTAAAGTGATTGATCTGTTAAAAACCCCATTTTCCAAAAAGAGACCTGACCTTCCCTAAGAATGCACTTGTCAGTCCCAGATGCATGCTCCAAATGGTCATGCATTTGTAGTTTCTATATTAAGAAAGAATTCCTTCCTGCTTTCCTTTCATATTACAACTGCTGTGCAGATTCCATGTGTCACAGTCCTTCTTCCAGTTCGCTGTCCCTAGTTTTCTCCTGGGCAGCTCGCTCTGTGCTGCAATCTCTCCTTGAAGATAGTATACTGATCATGGACAGATGTGACATGCATCACGTTTGGGCCAGAGAAATGTAACATGCATCCCCCGTGGGCCAAGATCGCTTAAGTGAGCTCCTTGCCCTTTCCCTGATTTCCCTACAAGGAACAATAGCATAAATCAAAACAGAGCCACCGTGATGTGGCCCATGAGTGACTACGACCAGCAGAGCTGTCCAGTATTGTATAAGTAGTGAGGGTCATGGGCCCTGGGGAGGGGTCATTGGCTGGCAAAGAGTAACCGGATGAGATCCAACTCCATAATGCAGCGTTGAGACACGATTGGATCAGATCAGGCTTCTCTGATATGTTGTGAGACAAGAAAACGGTTTAGAAAAACAAAAACCCATCGTGAGATACATTTTAGGTAATTTAAGTGTTATATTTTCTCTGGGTCTGGCTTGAAAGTGCAATACTTTTATTTACCCACCCCAATGATTTTATTGTATACTTTCAGAAACCCAGCTAGACTACTAGTTTATAGATAGTTATTTACCTGGAAAAAATATACATATATTCACTAATATTTTATCTTGATTTCAGATGCGGTACCTCTTTCAAAATCAGCTTATGTAATGTTGAGAGTAAAATTAATTGGGGGAGGGGGGACACAGGGTTTAGCCAACAGTTTCACGATGGTTACCTGAGAACACCATGGGAATAATTATTGTTATATCAGTCAGTAAGTCAGTAGCCCAGCCACAGCAGGAATCAATACACATCTCTGTTTTTTTTTTTTTTTTTTTTTTCAACAAGAATCTTGTATATTTAATCACCACATTCAGAAATGTAGTGTGATACAAAGTCAACACCCAAAAATCAGTAGCGTTTTTATACACAAAGAATGAACACACTGACAGATAAACTAGGAAAACCACAACTTTTATCATAACATACAAAAAATCAAATACTTAGGAATCGATCTCATAAACCACATGCTCTGAAAACTATGGTAAGTTGAGAAAAAAGATTAAAGAGGATTCAAGAAATTGAAAAATATTCCACGCTCCTGTATAGGAAGAAGAAACATTGTGAAAATGGCCATATCCCCAAAATTGTTATACAGATTCAAGGCAATCCCAAATAAATATCATTAGCATACCTCACAGAGCTAAATAAAACTTGTGAAATTCACTTGGCACCAGAAGAGGCCCAGACTATCACAATCAATCCTGGGAAATAATGGAAAAGCAGGAGATATCACAATCCCTCACATGAACTTACACTATAAAGCTACTGTGTGAAAATTAGCCTGGTATTGGTATGGAGACAGACCTGCAGATCCATGAAACAGATTAACAGATGGATGCACACAACTTCAAACACACTCAGTCACTTTATCTTTGACAAAGAAGCCAAAGATTCTTACTGGAGGAAAGATAGCTTAAGGGTCTGAGTTCAATCCCCAATTCCAAAAAGAAGAAGAAGAAGAAGAAGAAGAAGAAGAAGAAGAAGAAGAAGAAGAAGAAGAAGAAGAAGAAGAAGAAGAAGAAGAAGAAGAAGAAGAAGAAGAAGAAGGGGCCTGGCAGGATGGCTCAGTGGTCTAAAGCGCCTGCTTAGGAAAGCTTAGGCGGCTGCAGGAACCACGGTTCGATCCCTGGTACTACATGCTGCACCAGCAGGACAGGATGAGCCAGCCATAAAAATAAATAAATAAATAAACAAACACAAGTTCTGAAACAAGAAAAAAACTTTCAAAAGAAAAAGAAGAAAGAAGGAAGGAAGAAAGGAAGAAGAAGAAAGAAAGAAAGAAAAGAAAACCTCTGTTTTTAATATTAAGGGTTCATCTCAAAAATCACAGGCATTTCGTGGGATGGAACTGCAAACTGGAGTCCTGCGAAGCTCTCCTTCACTTTTCTTAATCCAACGTCCTGCTCTGAGAAATTGAGGGGCAATTTTTTTTGTTGAAATTCTGTTTTATTAGCGCACAATTGCACATGCACATGTGTGTATACGTAGACATACCTTCCCTGCTTCTTTCTCTCATTCTCTTCCTCTCTTTCTCCACTGCCAATAAGAGCATCTTTTGCTAGGCGAGACAGACCTTGTGTGAAAGAACCGCAGTGATTACATAATGGAGATTTTTTCAAAAGGAATTTCCTTGACTTCAAGCTAGTTATCGCTGGGTCCTTTCTGAAGCTGTCAGCCAATCAGAACTCAACAACCAGCGGCTACCAATTCCAGGTGGTCCAGGATATTCAGGGGCAGAGAAGAAACTTCTCAGAAAACTACCTTTGCACCCTACAGATTATATATAACAGTGCAACTCAACTTTGGGTCCCTGATAGATCAGCATCTCTGATATATCCTTTGATAAAAATTCAAAGGCTCAAGCCATGATGGAGAACTCCTCCAGAGTTCTTGCAGAAGCACTTAGGAATATATGCTTTAACAATATCTCCAAGTAAAATGTAAGAACAACTTATATAAAGTTTTAAATTAACCCAATAGCTTCCATTGGGTGTTCCATGAATTCTCCCTTTCATCTGGAACTGAGATGAGGGGTTTTTCAGTCCAGCAGGTAGCTGAGGATGTACTGCTCAGCTGTTCCAAAGCTTCTGTCTGATTGCACCCTGTTGATGGCCGTACTGATGGAACTTTCTGCTTTGTGTGCTGAGAAGTGCCAGTCAATTGCCTTTCCTTAGACAATTCCAAGATTAATGGGTTTGGCTTGCTCAGCTTAACACTGCTTCCTGCCCTGCTGCCAGCTAGAGAGGGAACAAACTCTCCTCTCTGCAAGCCGGTGAGACTGCTTTCGGGCCATGAGTTCGGGCAGGAGAGCTCCTGATCAGCATAAGTCACTGCCTGTTTCCAGACTGTTGCCATTACCCAAGCAGTGAGACGTTCCATCCCGGTGCCTGAGCGATGTTCTTCTGATTCACCTGGCTTGTCCTGTGGATAAGCAACTGCACAAGCCATGGCAGAGGACAATTCTATTCTACAGACAGCATGCAGACTAGGAAAGCCCTTCTCTCTTGATGCCGGGAGGAGGTGCCGCGCAGCAAAACCATCATCTACAGAGAGCAAGGACGAGGCACCAACAACCCGCTTGAACAGCCCCCAGAAAGCCAGCTGGACTTTGCAGTACTTGATGTATTTCCCAGGGAGGTCACCGTGTGGACAACTGGCCCGGAGGAAGTGGAAGTGTGGGCAAGAGGCTTCTAGCTTTCCTTTTTTTTTTTTTTCATTTAACTTTGAAACTGCCAATTTTTAGTTTTGTTTTATGCAATTTGGAGTTGGTGTCAGTGTGGATGAATCTCAGAAAAACCTTTAAAAAAGAGAAATATAATGAAGCGACGGTCACTGTCAGCACCATGCCTTCCACACGGGGGGAAGGACCCTACTCCAAAATGTGCTGAACACAGAGGTAACAACAGGCACACGTAGGGTCTCCCTGTCTTAGAGGAAAAATAAAGAAAAAAAAAAAAGATATTTTTACACGGTTGTATTTTGGAGCAGGATGCCAATTGTTTTAAAGCCATTGGCTATAAAATAAAATAGAATTGAAGTGCTCCAATGTGCAAACGTGACCCTCCTAAAATACTCAGTTCTGCCCAATTTTGTTAAATGATTTAATTCTGTCCAATTCCATCAGATGAGATTCGGAATAGATGTACTAGAAACAATAGCAAAACAATGTTTTGTTACAGAAGTAGCAATGGCAAAAGTCTGGTTCTCTCTAGCCTCTCAGAAAAAAAAAAAAAAATTCCGGCTGCCCATTATAACACCTGCTGCTCCCAATATAAGCTCAAGCCAAGCAACTCATGCCCTTCCATCCAAATATCCAATCTACCCGCGGAGAATTCAAGCTGTCCAGCCACACACCAGCTGCTTGCTTAGTCACTGCCGCATGCTCTGCTTCAGCTCCCCTCATCTTTCCTAATGTTTGTTCTCTTGCTCTGCCTCTCCTGTCTCTTCTATGAGACAGGAATCGTTAGTACTATCTCACAGTTCCCCAAGGACTCCTGAACTCCTCGTGCCTGCACCAAGGTTCTTACAGAGGTCCTGACAACAAGGACCTAGCATTTTAGGCTTTCTTGGACTCCTTCTTTTCTCCTTGTAGGATGACACAAAGGCCAATAGTTCTAGACTGAAAGGGTGCACCGGAAGTTCTACTCAGGGTTTAGAGACCGGTCACGGAGTGGGAGGAGCTGAGACCTAGCCTCACTAATCTACCTTTATCCCGTTTCCCAACTACAAGATGCAGAGAGTCTGCGACATAGCTCAGCGAATTAAAGCACACGCTTAGACAGACACAGGGGCCAGGGTTTGATTCCCAGCCTGCTGTGCCAGCCCTGCCCTATTGGGGAAGTGTGTTGAGACTGCGATTGAGACTGGGCCTGGTGCTGTGTGCCTGTGATCCCAGTGCTTGGGAGACTGCAAACAGGAGGATCACTACAAGTCTGATCTGTGTAGTGAGACCCTGCAGACCCTGTACTAAATACATTTTTTTGAAATACAAAAAGGTCCCTTCCAATTTTGAAAACCCAATTAGAAAGTTTATTCTCTTCCCTTTTCATTTTGCTTTAAGTGTTTGAAACACAAAAACAGTTTTCTGTCTTGCCTTGACTTGAGAGTTATGACTCATACTTACCTTATAGATGTGTTTTTAAAACAACACATGTAAATCGTGAGATATAAATTACATTTTCTCATGAATGTACATTTTTTTCAAGGACTGACTTTATTGTTGATTGATTAATGGGCAACGATTCTTGACACTAAATTTAATGCCTCTTATTCAAGCCGTGACACATACTAATCTGGCAACCCCAGAAGCTTACAATGCTCCCAGGATTAATATTTATCATGTAATGGTTGAATCCGTGATATAAATAATCTCTCCTAGTTGGGCATATTTACAAGCCATGGTGGATTTCCGATAGTTCTCATAATACCTTGGGACTTCTCCATCTGTGCCCTTACCTGGATCAGGGATAGGAAGATGACCCTTAGTTTGGTTGTCAAGCCAAGTAGGCCAGTGGAAGGTTACCTCTTGAGAAAAACCATTCACAAGGGTTCTCTCTGTACTTCACACAAATATGTTGAATTTACCAGTAAAGGTCCTTATGCCTAAAACATCCTGCCTGTAGCCTTCGGGAAACCTTCAGGTTCTTCTCCTTTAGGGAAGTTCTTCTTAACCATTTTACTAAAACCAACCCTCTGCCTCAGATACACACACTTTCTGTTACATTCTCTCAATGTGTTACTTAATTCTTAGTGACAAAACAAAGCAGTGATTGAGTTCATCGTAGATTAAAGTTTGTTCCTTTCTATGGGAATTTCTAGTTTCTTCCAACTTGGCTCTTATGTCATAGCTTGGTCACTAAGATGAGGCCAAGGTACAGACACAAAACCATATTTTAAGTCTTGGTTTATCTCAGTCCAATTATATCCCACTGGCTAATCTAAGATCAGAGGTAAGGGTGGGAAACACTGCCTAGGAATGCTGGCTGGGAGGGAGCTTAAAGTTTTGCAGGTTGAGTCTGCGTTTGACTCCCAAAAAGACAACCCATTGCTTTTTATCTTATTATTTCAGCTAATTAAGGAACTTTTGCTATGTGGGCTCCTTATTAAGGGTTGTTAATAATTTACTTAACAGTCCAAGAAAACAACTGGAATTTTAGTGTTAGTTTATTTATACCTCTTTTTTTTCTTTTGCAACATTATTGAAGCATGCAATTTATTCTTTGCTCTCAATATACATGCAAACTTCCAAGCACTATCACGTTGTTTGCTTTGCTTGCTTTTTGAAGTCCAATAGAAAATATGCTAAGTTGGGGATCGCTGGGCTTCCGGTCTGGAGAAGCTACTGATACTTCACTCAGTGTTCCGGCTTTCTATATTCTGAGAAGCAGGAGCTTCTCAAGTGTTAGTTTCCTAAGAAAGGTAGACAGACAGTCTCCTGACCCTAACATCCAAGGTGAGTATTTATCGGAGGAGAAAGAAGTTTCCAGAACACAAAAGCTCAGAAACCACTGATTACATGGTGTGGCGGTGACTTCCTCTCTCTTCCCCTCCAGCTCTCCTTCTTTCCTCCTATACCAGTTTTACCTTAGGGAATGTGGTCAGCACCTGTACAGTTATCCTGGAAACAGTGCAGGTAATCTTTCATATTGTTTTTCTTCAAATTTCTCTGAGCCCAGACCAATTCATTTTCTAAGGAGCTTTTCTATTCATCCATTTCTTTTTTCCTCCCCCTCTCCTCCAGCCTCCCCTCCCCTCCTCTCTCTCTCTCTCTCCCCAATTCCTGTCTTCTACTTCAGATTCCTCCCCGCTTCACCTGTGTTACCACTTAGAATCCAGTGCCGTCTCAGTCTTCAGTCATGTGCTCCTCTAATCCAGTTTGCAAATAGCCGAAGTAATTTTCCTACAATGTACTTCTGATCGAGACACTTACGCGAATGCTTAATTCCCATTATCATTCTTAACATGAAGATAGAGACCTGCACCTTGGCTCCTGATCACCTCCCAGCCTCTCTTTGTGGTCATTTTCTGCTACAGGGGTCAGAGCTGTTTGGTTCTCTGAACTCACGATGTTCTTGCCAGGTTTTTGTTTCCACCATTCTCTCTCCTGGAAACAGTCCTAATTCTCCTTCCTTAAGCGCCTGTCACCAGGCCAATTAATACTGAGTCAATGCAAGGACTGCATTTTGTCCTGAGATTCTTCCTGAGAACTTACTACCCAAGGTGCTTAGCGGCTTCCCCTTTGACAGCTCTTGCCACATAGGATAGATACTTACACTTGAATGGATGCTTAGACTCCTGTGTGCTGTAAGCCTCCAAAAGGCAGCGATGAAGCATAGTTATAGTTGAATCAACCCATCACAAAGCAAAGCGTTGGGCACATAATAAAATACCCAATAAATATTTGTTGAACTGAAGAAACACAGAAAGCTGGAAGCCCATAAAAATTCACTTTAAGTCCTGAGCACTTGTCCACATACTGATTATGAGTTCAATAGAGGATTAGGGCACAAACTTTGGTATGAGAATGCCCAGACCCGGTCCTATTCACATTGGTTCCTAGTGTGTGACTCAAGTCATTTTCAGTCTCAGCGTCCTCATCTGAAAATTGGAATAATTATATCCTAATAGCAATTGTTATAGATGAGATACTCTTATTAATCAAATAATACACTACTGTTTAATAGATGTGACATAAATGATAGTCTTATTACTATCAAATATAGCCTAGCTGGTGGGATTTTGTAGGACTTTCTATGTGAAACAAAAACGAATTGAAATGTAAGAGAGCATAAATGGAAAACCTTAAGTTGGACGTAATGAAAATATACAGGAGCAATAATTTTATGTCAGCAGAGCTCTTAATATTGTACTAAACTTTTACGCAATTGGAGTCCTACGTAAATCCATGCAATGTTCACCCTTGAGTTCAGAGATATGTGCATACACTTAGAGGACCGGTATATTTCAGTTTGCATTCTTCTCTGGCTAGTGACAAAAGATCTGCTCTTACAAGCTTAAGCACTGAAATGAATTTACGTGCTCATAAAACTACTGTATAGAAGCAGCACTGGCTCCGAGCAAAGCATCAACCCATGACGCTGAAATGCCACCAAGAGCCCAGTTATGTTCATACATAACTCTGAAAATGACTGCCAGATACTCTCAAGGATGCTTGCATCTGTCTTCTTGCTTAACAGGAAAAAGAAGACTCTTTATCTGAGCATCTAAGCTAAAATCTTCATATGCATCCTGAGGACTCAAGGTAAGGACACAGGACCTAAACTGTACCAGTGAGAGTCCATACTGGGATGCTGGAGGGTCCTGTAGTCAATCACTGTGATATTCTGATAGAGGATACACTGATTTGCTGAAACCAGTCTGGACTCACCAGTGAAACTGAAATTAGGGTCAGTCTCATTACAGAAGCAGGAATGGAATGGAAAAGAAGGGCGTTTTTCTAAAGGCCTCAGAAATAGCCTGGACATTAGAAGACGGTAGTTGGATGTTGTCAGCAAAAAGCAGTGCTTGAAGGATCAGCAAGTATCCTGCAGAAAGACCTAATCTTTAAGGAGGAAGAATCTAAGTTTTTGGGCTCCAGTCGAGGGTCAAACCCAGTGGAAGGTAGGGAGAGGGGAAGAAGCACTCAGTCTTTCAGGAACACCAACTACACTGTCACTTTTATTTCATTTTTATTTTCTTGATTAGTTTTTTGATCCTAGGGATTGGATCCAGGGCTTTATACACTCCAAGCAAGCACTCTTTCATTGATCTGCATTCTCAGCCCTAAAGGTTAGGTTTTGAGAACATCCTGAAAAGATGTCCTATGAAGAAGAGCAAGGGGCTGAAATGTCTTTGAGTTGCCTAGAAAGATAATCGTGTGAGGTCAAGCCAGCCCTTCTAACTTCCAAACGACATGCTGTTATATAGACAGACAAAATCGGCGTCCTGGTTGGGATAACAAAACTTCGCAGCATCCAGAAGACTTTTAAACAATAGGCTAAGAGTAAATTCATAGGTTTATTTAATGATTATATATATGTATATGTATATATATATATACATAGAAAGAGAGAGAGACAGAGACAGAGACAGACAGAGACATAGAGGCAAGAGAGATAACATAGAATATATATTCAATATCTAGAATATGTATATAGAATATATATTTAATATATGGAATATCTATATACAATATATATGGAATATATATCTGATACAACTATATTTAGTGTCTTCCTCCAATCAATTTCATCCATGGGTACAAAGACAATAATGGGATCCAATGAGTCTGTAAGCCTCAAAGCTGCTTTTTTTTTTTTTTTTTTTTTTTTTTTTTTTTTTTTTTTTTTTTTTTTTTTTTTTTTTTTTTTTCATTTAAATTCTTAACTTCTTGTAGCATATGAACTACTTGTATTTATTTTTAGGCACTCTGCACCAAGCTGCCTACATCGTGTCAATGTTTGCTGTGCTAACTTTGCATCTAAAGGTTATTCAACACACTGAGATATGAAAAAACACATTTTTACCTCGGAGCAACTATACTTGGATTCTGCTGTATATTCTAATGGTGTTAAATGTCAAAAAAAAAAATACTGGAAATATAAGTATGGGGAAAGTCACTAAGAGCACTGCCCTAGACTATCTGCACAGCTAAAGGATGCAGGCCTGTCACTGCTGGATGTGGGTCTGGCGTCCTGGACTCCGTTGGGTGTCAAGGAGGAGCACAGACCAGGAGGCAGGTGGGCAAAGGAGCAGGGGTTGTTCGCCAGTAGCTGCAAGTCACCCAGCCCTCATCGTTGACCCTGCAGCAGCAAGAGCTGTGTGCAGCTGAGATGTACGAGCGTGATGTGGCTCTGGGTTGAACGAACCTAGCGATTTTATTCTTTCTTATTGAGTGGTCAATTCTGAAAAGTGTGCATTTTCTATCAGTTTTGCTAGTAAAGACATTGGTACTTGAAGAAGTCTGATTATTGGCTACAAGGTCACTGGTGCCTTCCTCAAATGTGTAGTGCCCGGAAGTGGCATGGCCTGCACTCTCTGTCTCTCTCTCTCTGTCTCTCTCTGTTTCTCTCTCTCACTTTCTCTCCTGTACTTGTACAGTACACAGTACGTGTAAACGTAATGTGTATACATGCCATTCGGACACATGCACAGCCCGTAGTGACCCCTTTGTCGTTGTTGTTCCCTCCTCCTCCCCTTCCTTCCATCTCTTGATCCTCTTCCAATCTGAGAAAGATCCATCTCTCTACATCCTGTTAACTATAATTCACTTTGCTCCCGATTTAGAATTTGGGTTTGTTTCTGAGTGAACTTTCACTCCAGCTCTCCAGTCAGCATTGATAGCTCGATTGTCTCTTGCTGGTGGAAGATGTCCCCTTTGTCCTTTCTGGGTAGATCCAGGCCTACAGAGCGTGGGCATAATCCTGTCGTGACTGCTGTTTCGGTAAAGCAACCAAATTACTCATAAATCAGGAGCAGGGCCAACCCACTCGCAGGCTGCCTTCTTCAACACCATTGGGAATACCGTGGAGAATCAAGGAACGCTCATTTCCATCAAAGCTTCATACACACGCACACTCACTTGCACACTTGCACACACACGGGCTACCTAGATGGCGTTTAGTTAAATGGAAGCAAGCTGAAAAATGAACTTGGAAATTCCGCCTTTGCTTAAAAATCATATTAACTTGTTTATGTTTCTACTTAAGAAGCAAAGGTACTGTGTATTTTAGTGTCTCCAAAGAGAAAAGAACGAGATGCTACTTATTTTTAAGGATAGTAATAATTATTAGTGCATTGTAGTTAAAATAATTATATTAAAATTACCTTGCAATTAATAATTTAACATGAAAATTATCTTTGTAACAAACAAAGCCATAGTTTGCATTTGCCTAGCCAACTTCCAACATATCCAGCCATGAGATTTCAGCTGGTGGGTTTGATTTCCTGTTTACAGAGTTGCCAGAAAATCAACTATGCCGTGGTCTGTGAACTATGGCCCACATGATGCATCAGCCTGCTGTTGGCTTTCTGTTTTGGTTGTTGCTTGTTGTTATTGCTGTTTGCATGTTGCAGTACTCAGGCTGAGTGTAGAGCCTTGGCTTTGACCTAAAATCCACCCCTCTTTTGCATTTATCTTACTTTTCAGTTTGGGGACAGGGTCTCACTCAGCTTACTTGCCTAACCTGGCCCACACAGGTGACCTTGCTTGAGCCTAGCATAGTGCTGTGATTATGGATGTCAGCCACCGGGCCTGGACAGCTGCCTGGGGTTTGAAGTCATATTTTGTAGCACAGCTATGTCCTTTCATTTGCATGCTGTCTGTAGTTTCATGTAGCAACAGCTGTGTTGCTATAGCATGTAGACTATATGGCCTGCAAAGCTAAAAACACGTGCTATTTGGTGCTTCAGAGAAAAATGTTGCCAACCTCTCACCTGAATTTGGTGCTTAACTTTTCTTTTTTCTTTTTTTTTTATTTTTCTTATGCTAACTGGAGATCTGGTGGCATCTGGACTGGCACAGCATAGCATAAAAGTGACAACAGTGACTTCACATCCATTTTACTACCTTTAAAACAGTCCATCAAAAGGGATATTCTGTTCTGCTCTACTTGATCTATTGGTGAGGTAATTTAATGTAGATTCCTGATCTTTATAAAATATCTACTATGTTCCAAATGCACAAATTGTTATGCTCTGGTTCTAAGGCTCCCTGTGAAGAAATATCAAATGATAGCTGTGAATGAGCACGATGAAAGCTCTTCAGTGTTCGTTGAAAGCCCACTTTTATCAGGTGACTTGATAAATATTGTCTCTCCTTTGCTACCCAGATGAACAAGGAGTAAAACTGCGGAGTGTCACATGACAACAAACGCTAATAACAAATGTGCCCTTCCAATACCTCTGCCACATTCCTTTCACATTCCAACAGTGCATTATTACCATATGACAATAGCAAATAATTTTAATTCCCCTTTCAAAAAGACTCCAATTATAATCCAATTCCTTTCAGATTAAGTACACTTTGATAGCAATTCCCTTATACCAAAAAATATAGCCCAAGATAATGGGCTGTGAGTATAGTTTCAATGCTAATAAGAGGCAGCTTAACAGCCTCAAGAAGTTCATTCTAACTACATTTTCATTGCAGTGATAAACAGCCTATAATGCCCCTCAATTATAGCTTTAATGCAAAAAAAATGAATTTATAAGACAATTTATCCCAACTAAATTGTAACTTCGTTTCTAAGATGTTGCCCTTTTAATAAATAAAAATTCTACTTATCCATTCCATTGTTCTTAGGTTGGGTGTTCACAATGAGATCAATTACAGGAAAAAAAAAAAAAAAAAAAAAGATTTGCAGAAGAAATCAATGCTACCACTATCAGTAAATTAGTGAGTGTTTGAGCTACAAAGTTTGAAGCACTCCTCTTTTGTCAGAGAGCATTGATGTATAAAATGTTACGAATGACTGAAACTTCAGTGGAATTATGGTTTCCACCCCACAACAAGCAATTAAACAAAGGAACAAATAAGAGGAACCCTTGACTCCTAGGCTAAAGTTCATTCTGTCAACACTTGGGGTTCATTCTGTCTATTGGGGTATATGTACATTTCAACGTGTACAGTTCTATGGCTTCTCACCAGCCTAGCAGACCAATGAATCTATCAACCAAATCAAATAACAGATAGTAATTATCGGGAGCCCGGAAACCACTCACAGTCTTTCTTCAAGGATAATCACAACTGGACTTCTGATAGTATCAAAACCCCTTGCTATTCGTTTCAGTTAAACCCTTGCTTGTTTCACTTGAGTAGACTGGTTCTCTTCACCCTGTGATGAACAAGTATCCCCATATTGGTGTGTGTAGTGTGTGCATGTATTTCAGTATAGGCCATGCCCTCCAGTGCTATGTCTATAGATGAATATTTTTTTTTACGGTTTAAGGATCATAGGCATTTATTTAGGTGAAAGTTTACAATGAATGTCTAATTATGATTTAAAAGAATATGAAAAGAACACCCAGTTTTAAAAGATGGTACATGAAGTGTTCAAGGCAGATTTATGGGTTACAGCAAAATTCTTAAAGCATCTTGTGTCTTTAGATGCATAATAGTTGGACAAAATGTGACTCTTCATATCACATAATACATTTCATCAATCAAGGACGAGTCCCGCCATCCCCCACATTGTAAACTCCTCTTGCATTCCTACTGCGGTCCAGTAACATCAGCTTTCCAGTTTTGCCCTCAGCACTGGTATCTGCACCCCAGGGCGCCCACTTTCGAAACTGCCTTCGAACTCTTCACACCCTCACACCACTTGCTGAAGTTTTACTCGCACTTTGGTTCACTCACTTGAAAAATGCCTCACTGGCTGAATCCAGCTCTCCCCCTATGCTCACCGGCACCCATGAAGCTAAATGAAGCTGGAAATAAACACAGGCCTGCTGACTCGCCTCGCTTTAAATGCCAGCACTCTGCACAAGAGAGCCCTTCAGGCAGCCAATCACAGAGCATTCCCCCAGCCCTTCTCTCTGCCTATTTCCTCGGTGACCGTTTTGCACTTTCTCCTCTCTCCTCAAAGGTCTCCTCCTTTGTTTTTCACTTTCATTCTGCTAAAGAAATAGAGGCAATCCGATGAGAGATGCCACAAGCAGCCACGACAACCCTGCCCGACCTACATCGGTGCCTTCTTCCCTGTTACGGGTGTCACTTTGTGGACGTCACTTTCACCGTCCCTCATGCACTTTGGTCTCATCTCCTTCTGTAAATTAAAGAAAATTCCTCTTAGAGTTTTCCCTTCTCTCTTCTATACCACTCCTGCTGACTGAGTATTTCTCATCAGTGTACGAATATCTGAGGAAAACCACTTCCTGGAAACCCACTATCCACTCCAAGTGGAAACTTGCTGTCTTCCCTTCTCTTTATAACCTGAAGTGCTTTCTACATTCGTATTCCTGTGGTTCCTTTTCTCATAGTCTCTTGAGTTCACTCTAGTCAAGTTGGCTTCTCACCACTTGATGGAAACATAGCTCTTGTTAATGACACCAGTGACATTAGCATTCTAAATCCAATCATCTGATCTCATTGCTTGTTTTACCAGATCCATCTACAGTATCTGGTAAATTTGAGCTCTTCCTTCTGGAAGCGTTTGCTTCCCTTGCCTTCTCTTTGCTTTCTCTTTTCCTCACTAGCTAGCCATTATTCCCTGTTTTATCAGGTAGACCTTCCCCATCTCTCATCTTCTTCCTTTCCAATCTTGGAGTTTCACCCAAGTGCAATCCTTTAACTCTTTTCCCATTGCCTTCGAGCCTCACTGGACTAGAGTCTAAAAACTAACACATTTCCATCCCCAGAAAGACCACGTCCTTGAACTGCACAGGAATTCTATTCAAAGCCCTCTATATTTTTTCACTTGAATAGCTGAAAATCATCTCGACTCTAATATGTCAAAATAATCCAACTATCACATCCCCTTAATAGAACCCACTTTCCCATACTATTTTACCTGTCTGCATGCTGAGGCACAAAATCTTGGAGTCATGGATTCTTCTTCTCCCTACCATATAGCAGACAATCTTTTCGATTCCACTTGCCTGCTTGTAATCTGATCCAGTTATCTCCCAAATATCCCTGATCCAATCAACTTGGACTATTTCAATGATCTCTTACCTAGTCTACTTCCATGGACTCTTTTCCTCTACGTTCTGTTCTCCATTTGGCAACTAGTGTGACCCTATTAAAAGCAGTAGCATAAGTGTCACTCCTCTTTTCAGCATTCTCAATGTTTAAAACCAATAAAAACAACACCAGCAGAAAGGAGTCCTAGAAGAGCATGAAATTTGCCTCCCTCATTACTCCACTGATCTCATCTTCTAATTCCTATGATCAATGATGAGAGGTTCACTTCACTTTAGCTGCATTGGGCTCCTTTCCATACCTCTGACATGCCAGCTGCATTCTTGTCCAGAGCTTGTGGATGTGCTGCATCCTCTGTATGAAATGTCCTTCCTCTACTTAATTACTAACTTCCTTACTTCTTCTGTCCTTCCTCAAATACCTCCTTCTTAATGAGGGCTTTCCCCAGTTGTCTTATTTAAATAGTAACTGAACCCCACTCCTTATCTTAATGTCTTTCTCCTCTACTTAGGATATATTACCATGCATTTAACTTTTTCATTTCATTTCTTTCTTTCTTTCTTTTTTTTTCTCATTAAACTGTTTTAATGGGTCTCAAAATTCTGACAGATTTTTGGTCAAATTGTTTCCATTAAAAAGTATTGATTTTAAAAACTAATAACTTAAAAACTGCCACACACACACACACACAAAAAAAAAAATGGTCCACAAAACATTGTACTTTCCTTCTGAAGGTTTTACAATGCATTGTTATCATTAACCAGTCTTTCACTATTAAACTTAAATGGCCAATTGGGAGAAACAGTTCTGAGACTGGTCTTCCGCCACTGATTAAGACTGGGGTGGCAGGTGTTAGGGGTAATATTCATTTAGCCTTCTGAGCTTTCTGGGCAGACTTGGTGATCTTGCCAGCTCCAGCAGCCGTCTTGTGCACAGCTTTGATGACGCCCACAGCAGCTGTCTGTCTCATATCACGAACAGCAAAACGACCCAGAGGTAGGTAGTCATAGAAGCTCTCGACACACATGGGCTTGCCTGGAACCATGTCGACAATGGCAGCATCACCAGATTTCAAAAACTTGGGTCCATCTTCCAGCTTCTTACCAGACTGGTGATCAATCTTTTCTTTCAGCTCAGCAAACTTGCAAGCAATATGAGCTGTGTGACAATCCAGAACAGGGGCATAGCCAGCACTGATCTGGCCAGGATGGTTCAGGATAATCACCTGAGCAGTGAAACCAGCTGCTTCCATTGGTGGATCGTTTTTGCTGTCACCAGCAACATTGCCCTGGCGGACATCTTTGACAGACATGTTCTTGACGTTGAAGCCCACATTGGCCCCAGGAAGAGCTTCACTCAAAGCTTCATGGTGCATTTCAACAGGCTTGACTTCAGTCGTGATGTTGACTGGAGCAAAGGTGACCACCATGCCGGGTTTGAGAACGCCAGTCTCCACTCGGCCCACAGGGACAGTGCCAATACCACCAATTTTGTAGACATCCTGGAGTGGCAGCCACAAACGCTTGTCAGTTGGGTGAGTGAGTGGAAGGATGCAATCCAAAGCTTCAAGCAGGGTGGTTCTGCTGGCATTGCCATCTTTGCAGGTGACCTTCCATGCTTTAAACCAAGGCATGTTAGCACTTGGCTCCAGCATGTTGTCACCATTCCAACCAGAAATTGTCAGAAAAGCTATAGTATCAAGGTTGTAGCCGATTTTCTTAATGTAGGTACTGACTTCCTTAACAATTTCCTCGTATCTCTTCTGGCTGTAGGGTGGCTCCGTGGAATTCACCTTGTTAACACCGACAATCAGTTGTTTCACACCAAGGATGTAAGCCAGAAGGATATGGTCATGGGTCTGCCTGTTCTTGGAGATACCAGCTTCGAATTCACCAAGGCCAGCAGCAACAATCAGGACAGCACAGTCAGCCTGAGATGTGCCTGTAATCATGTTTTTGATGAAGTCTCTGTGTCCAGGGGCATCAATGATGGTCACGTAATACTTGCTGGTCTCAAATTTCCACAGGGAGATATCAGTGGTGATAGCACGCTCATGCTCAGCTTTCAGCTTGTTCAAGACCCAGGCATACTGGAAGGAACCCTTCCCCATCTCAGCAGCCTCCTTCTCAAATTTTTCAATGGTTCTTTTGTTGATGCCACCACATTTGTAGATCAGATGGCCGGTGGTGGTGGACTTGCCAGAGTCCACGTGTCCGATTATGATGATGATGTTAATGTGAGTCTTTTCCTTTCCCATGTTGGCTTTGATTTAGTGGTGGTTTTCACTACACCTGTGTTCTCATGGCAAACCCGTTGCGAAAAACCTCACTTCTTTTTAACTTCTTAATATCTACTCTCTGTCATTAAAGGTAGATTTTTTTATTCCTCTTCTTTCCACTTGCCAGCACCTACTGCTGAATCTCTAGACAATCAAATGGTGAATGACATCTATATCCGTATTTGCTTTCTTGGTCAAACAGAAAGATGCTGTTCTCCAGAGCTCTGTGGCAGTTGGACTGGTGTTCTGTTATTGATTTCTGGTCAATGTGACATGGGCAGAGAAGTTGTAAGCCATCTCCATGTCTGGCCCATAAAGAACTTTGATCAGTTATACTCTCTACTCCTCTTCAGCAAACACAGAGGCTCTCTATTACAGTATCTTAGGGATATAAGTACTAAGGCTCCAAAATGACAGGAACTGAACTGGTAAGAATCAAACATTTATATCAAGCTATTGTGCTGATATCTTGGAATTGCTTAAAGAATTAGCACATGACAAAAAAAAAAAAAAAACACATAGAAGCTGTTAAATATTTCTGAAAAAATTTTATATCATTTTAATTGAACCATCCTAAAAGATGAGTTTTCTTATTGTTTAAGAAAAAATACAATAAACATGATTTAACTTAGTATCAACTGCTTTTATACACAACTAGATCTACAAATATTTCTGCAATGTTCCTTCTTATGTGCCTTTACATTCTTCAAAACCCTTTCTCTTCACCATGATCTTTTCTCTCCTCCTTTATTTTTTTCGTGGGTGGGGGGTGTTCTACAGGGTGTTCAGGATCTTACTACTAGATCAGATTTGTAGTTATCCACCTGTTTACAGCCTCCCAAGAGCTGGGATTCTAGGTGCACACCACCATGCCCAGTCTCTATTGCCCTCTCAGCATTCCCCGGGGGCAGGGCTGATAAGGCCTGCTTGTGGGTGTCTCCTCCTTTTTCTTCCGATGTTAATCTTCTTTGTTCACCCTTGTACTGACTTCTTGGTGTTTCACTCTTGTTACTCTGTCTTACATATGAGAATCCCTACTGCTATCTGTTTATGTGTTCTTCTCTTTTTTGCCCTACTGTTTGCTGTATAGTCTTCACTTTTTAACTGATCATGGGCCAGACTTGGATATTTTAGGCATCACTATTCAATGGGAACCTTTTCTGGCGTGGAAACCATTTATCGCACAGTTTCTTCATTGTAGGCCACTGGCTTGTCTCAGACCTTGCCATGAATATTCTGCTAACAGCCTCATCAGATTCTCTTGGGATTTGATTTTGTCAGATATGTAGTCACTGAATAAATGTAATGGAATAATGCAAACATATTTTTAGATAATTCTTTTTTCCCCCCAAATTGTCTGTGGATTTGCCTTGTCTGGCATTGTTACTTATAATAATTGCTTTTCTTTTTTAGTATTTTGAGGTTTACTGCTAGACTAAAACCATCTTTGGAAGACTCCAGAAAATTATACCCCTTGTAGTAACATCTCAGATTATTTCCAAATGCAACCTTTTTAAGCCAATTTTAATCTAATCAAAATGCAGTGATAGCCTGCATTTCTCGTATATTAAAATATACGAGAAATGGGTTTCTTAATGGTTTCTTTCAATGGGATGCGAAGTTAGAATTGTTAAGAAATGCAGAATGCTAATTAACCCAAGGTAGAAAGCTGGGGGTGAGAGAAAACATCTTCATATGAACTCTAGACCACCTTTCTTACTCCAAGTTCACGGAATGAGGATGATCAGAAGGGACACATCTTTGAGGTCATGGCATCCTAGACCTCATTAGGACTTCTGGGGTTGTTTTGTTAACTTATTGTGCCACCCAGCAGGGGGAGATACAGGATCCTTCTTGCATCCCAAGACACAACACCTTGTGCCCTTGGACTTCTTCAGTTATTTCTTTGTCCATAACTGGTAGAACAAGTTGGTCAGGTATAACAAAGTTTTCCTTTCTATTGTTTTTTGTTTCTTGAATTACAGATTATTTTATATTCCAGTGACTCATTAGAAAGAAAGACTTGTAGTTGTTAGTTTTGAAGGCACTGTGTTATACCTTTATAGATATGGCCAATGGTTCAAAAACATTGGTAAATTTGACTGAAATTTATTCACTTAAAAATTGATCTTCTTTTCATCTCGTCATCTTCATCTCCAGTACTCTTAGTCTAGCAGTCAACATTCTAAGGCCTAACAAGAAGAATTCATATAGGCCTGATGACAAATTATATTGAAATTTTAAATTGTTGGTGGTACCTGTATCCTTGCTGGTTAGAAGGCCTAGGCCCTGTATTTGCTCTCCTAAGAGCCAGATAATTTTTCTTTCACCTATTTTGCCACCCAGATTAATATATATCTGGGATTCCTAGCCATATGTCAGTCCTCAGGTTAATTACTAGTGATAAACCAAAGGAATTTCCCTGATACTTAGAAAGAAGGACATTGAACAGATAGCTATTGAGCAGTGTGATCCATGAAATGCGAATGAAGTTCTGAACTTCAGTGAGAGGTTTTAACCTAACAAAATCTCCCACTGAGATAAACTTGATGAAGAGGGGAAAATCTCTCAGCAAGCCTTTAACAAAGAAAGCAAGTGAAAGAAAGGATTTTGGTACAAATGGGACAGAATGTAGAAGGCATAAAGAGAACAGTGTATTTCAGTGGCTCTCCTTTATTTCTGTGGCTGGATATTATATGAAGAAGGAACTATGTAAGCTAAAGAGCAGGCATCAGATGTAGGATAGGAACAGGTCATCCTAGATGAGGGTTAGCAGGGGATGAAAGGGTCAGGAAAATAGGGTTCTTATTGACAAAACCACTATTCAAAAGAGGCTGATAGTTTAGGCTCCAAATTAGCTGACTACTCAGATTTGGGATTTGACACAGCTGTTGGGCAAGTGTGTCCTAAAGAAGATGAAAAGACTTTGGGAATAGAGGTGGAAACCACAACTCTAGGGGATAAAGGTGTGTTTCCTGCTCCTCAGGAAAGTCATCTTCGTTGTATCAACAGGAGAGTGATGATATAATGCACCGCACAGCACAGATTCTCAAACACTAAGTGGTATGTTCAAGGACAACTTCAACTTCTGTTTTACCTTGACACTGAACAATAATTTCTCCTTCTCCAGTCTTTAACTTTAAAGATTAAGTATTTCACCATGAAAGGCTTCAAAAGAGGTGTTTGACAAGCACGTTTCTGACTCCTTCAGCTGACAACAAAGGCAAAACAACATTAAATGAATATCTATTTTGCTTTTCTCATTTTGATTTTCTTATTAATAACTTTATCTCATCTACTAATTTTGTGGGACATTGAGTAGGGATGATGACTTTGGAGAGCTGAATTCCTAGTTGTGTTACATAAAACGAACGTGGCTTTTCTCTCGCTAATCAGTGATTTAAAAAAAATAAGATGGGATGTGCCAAAATCTCCACCCAAATCTCATTTAACAGCCCTTTATAAAAGGAAAATAAAACCCTTAAATGTTTACACAAAGCCTAATTATGAGTTTGCAAGCATCTCAGGTGCTGAAAATACTAGGTCCTGACTGGGAAGAAGCAGCATGAGAAGAAGGTATAGCATTTCCAGGAAATAAAACAGAAGCCAGGAACTTTGAGGGTCATAATCAGGACAGAAAAAAAATGCTCAGAGATGCTTTTCAGAGGTTGTAGGCTTGGCATCAAAGAAAGGAGAGGCAGAGAGAGAGAGAGAGAGAGAGAGAGAGAGAGAGAGAGAGAGAGAGAGAGAGAGAGAGAGA
>PVJA010018009.1:0-40656 GCA_004027025.1 Myocastor coypus | reverse complement strand
ATTCTGGTACTTGGGTCTCTGTGGCCTTCTTCTCAAGGCAAAGCCTCTCTCCTTTGCAATTCTGGGGCTGCAAAGCACAGACAGCTGCCACCTCTTGTGATGCCCTCAGGCCATCTTTTCGATTCGCTGGTTCCTTCCCAGCAATGGAGATCCTCTCAGCTCCATCTTTGCAGTCCACAGCTCTCCTGGTGTTTCCTTTATGGCCAAACTCACATTTTAAATCATCCTGCTTGGCTGTTTTCTCTTGACTTTCAACATAAATCTAGCTAAAAGCTGCCAATAACAACCACGCCACTGCCCCAATAGTTTGCTGCTTTGAAATGTCTCTTGAAAGATTAATCAGTCTGCCATGCTTAATCTTAGTCTTAGGCAAAGTCTAGGCACGAACAAAATTCTGAAAGACTTTCAGCCAATCCATAGCACAAATCATCTGGAGTCCATTGATCAATGCTGTCCTTTTTTCCAGCAGAAACCTCCTCAGCCTGATCTTTACAGGCAGGCCTTCTGTCAGTCTTCCGGTCTAAGCTCTGACCAAAATCGCCCAAACTAAACAACGGAAGCCGTTCTACTGCTTTGTTTTTAGCCAACATCTCTGAACCTTTCCTATCTCTTCCCGTAAGCCATTTCCAAAAGCTTATAATACACATTGTCAGGTATAGTCACAGCAAAGACCCCACTTCTCTGGTACCAAATTCTGTATTAGTTACTTTTTGCTCGTTGCCGGGACAAATACCCAACACTCAAAGTGAAGAAAGGAAAGGTTTATTTAGCTCACAGTTCGTAGATGTTTCAGTCCATATTCGGCTGGCCCAAGGCTGAGTGGAGCAGGGCGGAGAGCATCCAGTTCAAGGCGGCAGAACAGCAGCAAAATGGTGGCGGAGGCAGCCAACCAAACAGGGCAGCAGAGCAGCAGCACCAGCTCGAGCCCTAGTCTATCTCTCTGTCTCTCTTTATATTACATTCAAGTTCTCCTCCTTAGCTCCCACCCTAGGCTACACCCATAATCCCAGAAGTACTTCCACCTATAATCCCATCAGTACTAAAACCTATAATCCCAGGGATCATGGATCAAGTCTCAAACTCTAGAAGTCCCCGCCCAGTGACTCCATGAGGCTTTGGGGGGACAACGAGACATAAACCATAACAGATGATTTCTATTGATCTGTAAAATAGAAATAAATACACCCTAAAGCAATATCAAAACATATTTAAAAGCATAAAGAATACCAGCACACCTTAGTCATTTTACCTAAGAGTTTGAGATACAAAAACAGTCAAGCAGTCAACAAAAACAACAACAACAACAAAAAAAAAAACGTTGTAACAAAGGATGTCTTAAGCTAAAATAGCCTCAAAAGGACTTAAAAATAAAGAAGGTTGTTGCAATTTGGATTATTCAACTATTTTTTAGAGTGCATATCTTCTTTGAGAATCATCTCTAGCTGTTATTTTTCTGACACCTTTATAAATTTTCTGCTTTCTAATACCAATAGCTACTGGCTCATGTCCCCCATTTTGTACCTTTTCCTGGCTGCATGGGTGCAGGGTACCATGTGGGGACATGCGGCCTGTGCCAGATAAGGAGGGAGCAAAGCCATGCTCCAGGCCCCACTAAACACCTAACAGACCATGCTATGACCTAGCAAGATTTCCCTGGGCCTGATATAGCCAAAAATGTGAATAAGGAATGTCCTTGGTCTTAAAAGTACATAAAAGAGGAGCCAGGCATGGTGGCACACACCTGTAATCCCAGCTCTTGGGAGGCTGAGGCAGGAGGATTGGTGTGAGGTTGAAACCATCTTGGGCTACAAAAGTGAGCTCAAGGCTATCCTGAACTGCATAATGAGACACTGTCTCAAAAAGACACACACACACACACACACACACACACACACACACACCACATAAAAGAATTTTAGAGTGTGCAATAATAATAAAATATGTGTTATAATAATCATCTCTACTTAACAGAAATCATCCTATACCTTAAAATAGTAGAATATGTGCCTGTTTTAGATAGCAGCAATGATAGCCTAGATTACACATGGAAAGAACACTTAAAATTCCATATGAAGCATTTTTAAAGGACCAATTAGGAGACGTAATTGTACTCCGCAGTAAAAGTCACAGACTTTATACCTAGCCATTGTCCTTAGGAGGACCCAAGATGAACTAGCATTTTAATTTGCTAGGCAGTGCCTAAGATTAGATGGTGGTTTTCCAAATGAAATTCAAGCCTTTCATGAAACATTCTTGGTTTCAGATGTCACTAGAAACTGCCACACTGTAGGAAGGGTCACGGGGAGGTTTCCAGAGGTTCTGAAACCTTTAAGCAAACTCAAGATGAATTTTTTTCCAAGGACAAATGCCAAGCTTTTAGTTAGTCCTTGTTAAGTTTCATGTGAACTTTACTGGCATGCCAAACCTAGACCAATTAATAATTCTCAGGAAACACTGGGCAGAACTTAGAATTGTCAACTGAAGAGCTATTACCCTTCACAGCTCAAATTATAAATAGCATACAATGGTTTAAAGTTTATTATAATCACCAGAAAACTAAAAAATCAAATTTATATTTTTCACTGTATATTTGGCAATATCTTTATCAACACCTTCAAGATATCTTGAAAATACAAATTACTAACCATATAATTTTTGTTCATTTACTATTCCAAAGCTGGTCTTTTCCTCATTCCATGTTCACAGAACCCAAGGACTGTGGGCCTTGTCCCAGGCAGATTCAGTTAATTCCATGGCTGAGCTCTAGGACATAGGCAGGGAGTGGGGAGGCACGAGTGTCTGCATCCCCTTGGCTCAAAATAATAGAGTTTTCCAGAAGGGATTAGTCACCAATTTTTGGTAGTCAGTTAGAAGTTCTTAGGAATAAAAATATATTTGATGTGTTAAAAACACAAAAGGTGGTCAGAATATATGGTGATTGTTTAAATTTTTAAAATATTGATTATGGTATTAAAAGGATGTCATCATTTATTTGCACCAAAATACTTTCTTTCATCATAAGCAGACCTATCTATCACCATTGCAGCTTTCAGAGTATTTCTGGAAATTCTCCTGTGACTTTTTTTAAGATCTGTGATCAAAAATTGGATGAATGATGCTACCAAAGTGCCTTCCAATGGAAAGACTGGCTTGTAAAAAATTACAGTGTATTCTCACTGCATCTGGTATGCTATCACTCCTGGCTTCCAGAATAGGACCACAACAGCACAGGAAGAAATAAAAGAATCAATAAATGTGTGCATATAAAATTAAGAAAAAAATTCTTCACAGTGAAAGAAACAGCCATTGCAGTTAAGAGACAACCTACAGGAGACAAAATCTTTTCCAGCTACTCTTACATGGATCACTACAACAATAAATAGTCCAGTCAGTGAATGCACAAGTGAACTGAACCCAGACTTCTGAAAAGATGAGACATGAATGATCGAAAAGTACAAGTATATGACCAATCATTGAATATCTTTAGCCAAGAAGCCAATAAAAGCTACATTGATAGTTATTCTCATTTCACTCTGAATGGCTATTGTCAGGAATACAGAAAACAGTAAATGCTAATAAAGAATGTCACAGAAACAGAGCCCTATTATACTGCTGATAGAAGTACAAATGTATAGCCACTTAGGAAATCAGCATGGAGATTCCTCAGAAAACTAAGAAGAGGGCTATCATTTGATCCAACTATTCCACTCATTAGTATATATGTAAAGGTGTGATATCAATGGCTGATAGAAAATGCCAGTTCCATTTTATGTCTAAGACATGTGATCTTCAGAAAGACAATGATGTTAAGCTGAAATACCTATGTTATAGGGTAGTATCACTAAACTTCTCTGCTGAAAGGTTAACAACTTAAGTTTGCAAACCAAAAAGTTAGAGAAAAGGAAGGATTACAAGGATAGCAACAATTTTGGCCTTAGCCTTTCAAGATCAGTGAAGACTCAGGACATAAGAGAATCTATACTATAACATCCTGTACTTCAGTAGTATCTCAAATTTTCTGTTCCAGGAGATCATGGTGCCACAGGGGAAAGGGATCAACAATGTGTAGTGTGCCTAAGGAGAGTCACCTAGAGAGAAAACATTCTCTCAGGCTTTCACAGAGAGCAAACTTGTCAAGTAATGTCTGTGACTCATCCAGATGGCTGACACTAGCAAAAGTTCTACAAAACATGGTTTCAAGGTAAATCCTGAGGGGATTTGACTGACGTTGTCAGATACAAAAGTTCCATGTTTTGTTGTATAAGTCTTGTTTTAACTTGGCCTTAACCATCCAGCAGAAAAGTTTAACCATGAGGCATAAAAAGTAAAGCCAGATTATTATGTTGATCTGTAAAAGGCTCCAGTCAATAGCTTCCAACATTGCCCGTTCTGCCGATAACCCACTACTATCATGAACACTGGATTTTGTATATGACTACTTCCTCTTAGTTCAATAAGAAAAAATATTTGTACCAATAGTGTTTAGAAAAGTTATCATGTCTGCATCTTGTACTCTGAACAACTACTATGAAGATGACAACACGCATTGCAGTAATTGTTGTTGCTCTCCTACTAATGTGTTTTGAAACTCATTGTTATTTCTTATTAAAAGTAATAAAAAATTTAAAAATAAAAAATAAAAGAGCTAAAATCAGATATAATAGGTGGACATATTTATTGAGATACAATTCATGATATTAGGGATATAGGCCGAGCCTACATGTTTTATTGATAGAGAAATAAATACAGAAAAAGTGGTATATATCAATAGTAAAGTATTTGCCACAAAGAAAAAGGAAGTTATGTTGTTTGCAGGAAACTCGGTCATATTCAAAAGAAAAGTAAATGATTAAGCGTAAGATGTGATGTAGTTCTCAAAATGTTGTCACTTACTGTATACATTCTTTGCCCTAAAAATAAATAGCTTTTTATTTATTTATTTATTTATTTGCGGGACTGGGGTTCAAACTCACGACCTTGCACTTGCCAGGCAGGCACTTGTGCCTCGGAGCTATCTCCCCAGCCCCACTTTATTTTCAATAATAAAAAATACATATCTATTATAAAATATATACATTTTATGTTGAACTTACATAAGACAGGAAGTTATAAAAATCATTAAAAATTCTTAACAATTCTATCACTCTCCAAAAACCAGAAACACAGTAAACACAATTTTTCTAAATGTCAACAAAATTAAGTGACAACTGTTACGCATAACAATAGTTTTGACATATCTTATAGCCATGATTGATTTTTATTTTTTAAATTAATTTTAATAAGAAATAACAACATGATCGTTCCAAAACATGTTAGTGGTACATTTGCAGTAATTGACACATTGCATGTTGTTGTCCTCATAAAAGTTATACAGAGCACAGGGTGTAGACATGATAAATTTTCTAATTGATATTGGTAAGGAAAAATAAAGAAAAAAATCTCTTTGAACTGTGAGGAAGTAGTTGTGTACATAGTCCAATGTTCCATAATTGCATTGGGTTACCAATGAAACTGGCAATGTTGGAGGTTGTCGATTTAAGCCTCTTACAGCTCATTATACTAATCTAACTCTGCATTGTATGCTTTATACGCTTTTCCGCTGGGTGATCAAGAGCAAGTTAAAGCAAGACCTGTATGACAAATCATTCATCTCTTGTATCTTCCAAGGTCAAATCCCCTGAAGATTAACTCTGGAACCATGTACAGTGCTTTGTAGAACTATTGTCAGTGTCAGCCTTCAGGACGAGTCACAGTCATTACTTGACCAGTTTCGTGATTGATCTTTTTAATGACAGCAAACTTACCTTTGGCAAAAATTTCTTCTTCTGTCCTTGAGTATAACATTTTTCATATCAATCTTTCTCACTGAACCTGTAGTAAATTATTTCAGAGACAAATTTCTTTAACAAGCACCAAATCATTTTTTCACATTGTTCTGGATGATAACAAACTTATTATTAAGATGTCTAATATGTAATGCAATTCTTTTCCAATAGGAGAACAACACTCATTTCACTGTCTTTCATTCCCACTTTCCCTTAGTCCTGCCTCAGACAAAGGCCTCTGCTTCCTCCAGTTCACGACCACCCACAGTTTCCACGGATAGAATGGCAGTCATCCAGTGCCTCTTGAGGTCTCTTGGTCAGAGTCACACCATCAGTACACTCTCACATTACAGTGCTTGTAAATTGCTGCTTATGTAGTGATGCATACATCTGTATTTTAGTAAGAATCTAATCTTCCTCCTAAAATTCTCTATTTTTGTAAGTCATTCCAGATGCATAGTTTTAGGGGATTGGGGACCCAGGCATGTGCCTGACCTTGCTTTCTGTTCCTTCTCCCTTCTTGTGAGGAGATCAATACCAACATTAACAACAGAAACCAATATGAGCTACTGGGTTTCTTCATAAAATGTGAGTCATATTTTCCTATTGAAAGAACAGAAAAACATAACTAAACTCTGAAAGAATCAGAGAAAGGACCCTCTAGAGACAGTAGAAACACTGAGATAAGAACATCTTAGTCTTAGAATTGGCATTGGAGTTTTCTAAACAATATATCCCATTGTATATAAAAAAGGCACCCAGACTTGATTAAAATGAAAAGTTTATTGAAATATATGCCTACAAAACTATGTAGGAAGGTGAGATAGTATAGATTCAGCTGCAGTTTTCTAAATAGATCTGAAGTAGACTAAAAGCCAAGCTGACTAAAGAGAATGTCTATGCCTACAATATTATTCCCTTTGAAAGCCTATGCCCTGCCGCCTCAAATCCTTCTTGGTCTTTCTTTCTTTCTTTCTTTCTTTCTTTCTTTCTTTCTTTCTTTCTTTCTTTCTTTCTTTCTTTCTTTCTTTCTTTCTCTTTCTTTCTCTCTCTTTCTTTCTTTTCTTTTTTTCTCTTTCTCTCTCTTCTAATTTAGTTTTGTTTCTGCTGTGTTTGCATATGAACAATTTAGCTCTACACATGTTTAACATTCCAGCAAACGTTTTTAGCACTGATGCACATATGTGTACATGATTAATGTAAATGTTTAAATCTATGTTTTGGATCAGCTACTTACAGTATTGTTTAACTTCATTTATTTCTGAGAACATTGTTTTCTTATTGAAACACATTTAACTCCCCAGAAAAGATCTCCCTGACTTTCTTTGTATTCATCACCAGCATAATAAAAGGGCTTCCAATGAGATTTCTGAATGAAACTTCTGGAGGTGACTTCTAAAATACTGTTTGTGAAATTTATGCTGTGAACCTGACAATAATCAAATTGAGAAGATCATAGGGTTTTGCGTCTAATATATCCAGTTCAATGCCCTAATCATCACTTGACCTTTCTATAACTTAAGAATCTCAGTTTTATTATGATAAAATGTTTTAACAACATTTCTGCAGGATATTGGTAAAAGCAAATGAATTGATATGTATAAAACAGCATAGTGACAACAAAATGTTGATTAATAAAATTTTCCTCTTTAAAACAATTATTATCTGAGCATAGGCACTTGTTGAAATATTTGGGGAGGGAAAATACATGTCATAACTTTGGCAATTAACAGTCCGTTCCTCATCCAACACCTCAGCTGAGGGCATCCTCACTAAGCCAAACTTGTCCTAAGAAAGATAAGGCAGAATATTAGTGTATTAGTTTGCTGGGTTATGCATAAAAAATGCCATAAAGTGGGTTGTTTTAAATAACAAGAAATTTAATGTTTTCCACAGATATGGAGGCTGGAAATCTAAACTCTAAGAGCCCACAGGGGAGGCTTCCTAGGAAGCCTCCCCCTTTGATTACAAGTGGTCACACCCTGTTGTCACTTCCCTAGGTTGGAAGCCTTGTGCACAAGCTCGACATTGTCCCCCTCTTTTGAGCACATCGGTCATAGAGGATTAGGGTCTCACCCTAAGGACCATGTTTTAACTTTGTCACCTCTATGTTTCATTCTATGGTACAGGGAATTGGGACTTCAACTTGTATATTTGGGGTAAGGCAGAATTAGCCAATAATAATTTATTTTCCAATTTAGATTTTATTGGAGACATTTAACTTCACTTAAAGAAAACCATTAGACACACTCTCGTCACTGGTGTCACCAGCATCGCTGCGGGCATGCTGTACCCTGGCTCCTGCTCTGTGATTTGCAGGGTACCCTCTTTAGGAAGACTCGCTACTCATCCATGTCACTGTGGCGTGAGCCTCCCACAGGCTTCAGCAGCAGGAAGCTGCAGCACCGCATACAGCGCTGCTGTCTCTTATCTATGTAACCTTAGGTGAAATATTTAACTTATCTTAGTTTTACCTAAGGTAAGGCATTAAATGGAAGCCTAGAGAATTTAACTACTCCACACCAGGTTACAAGGAGAGGTAATAAATGGTGGCGTTGCGAGGGAATCTGGCTTTCTCTGCTCCCTAAGCCTTACTGAGACCTCACCACTGTGGCTCTCTGCTTAGCAGCAATGGCAATGTTGAACTACTTCTGTTTCTTTTCTTACCTGTACCCCGCTTAACATCAACCCACTGATTAGCAAAATTGCTTAATTTTTATTTGAAATCTCTTGCCTCTTAACATCAAAAGTTCAAACATCAGACAAAACTTCTTATAATGAATTTAGGGATTTAAATCCCTGTGAAGTACAATTTAATTAAATAGGGAAATTCTCCTTCCATGTACCCAATATTTAGCACATAATAACATGAAAATAGGTTTGTTCATCTTAATGTATATAATCCTCACAAAATTCCCTTCTGCTATTATACTTCTCCATTTGAGACTCAAAAAGTCACAGAACTACTTACTGACTTTCACAGGGCTTTGCATCTCTTATGTGCCAGAATCCAGCATACCTTCTGTAAAGGTGTACAGTGACATATTCTGATGTGTTCTTTCAATGATATTTTCTTCTTCATGCACTGGCATATGTCAGTCTTAAATGAAAATTGTGCTCAACAAATGAGAAAAGTGCAATAGGGTGGGGGCAGCATCACTTGAAGCAAAAGAAAAGCTACTAATGGGCACACATAGTGAGGAACACAGAAGATAGGCATATTGTACTGTGTTCAGAGATATGTAGACTTCAAAGAATTGAACTTCAAGGATATTAATCCTCAACAAAGAAATCAATAAAACAGGCCCTCCTGTAAACGGGTAGCATTAGCCCAAGTTCCAGCCAAGTTTGTACTAGCAGAGCCTCCTTGTTAGTTCTCAGTTACTTGACTGATTTCCTTACAGTCACATGGGCTCAAACTAGAACTCTGACAACTGAGGTGCGCTTGATACTAACTGAAGGAAGGTCAGTGCCACCTGAGCTGGCCTCAGCATCTGCCTTGCAAGATACATGGTGACACAAAAGGAAGCTTGTATGTGTGTGTGTGTGTGTGTGTGTGTGTTTTAGTGCAGGGTCTACAGGGTGTTCAGGGTCTCACTACTAGATCGGACTCCTAGCGATCCGCCTGTTTACAGCCTCCCAAGAGCTGGGATTACAGGCACGCGGCACCACCATGCCCAGTGTCAACTGCCAGCTCAGAGCACCTAGGGGCAGCACAGCAGGCCTGGGGATTAAACCCTGGCCCCTGCACCTACTTGCAGATGCTTTAGTCCAATGAGCTATTTGAGTCACCCAAGGAAGATTTATTTTTAAAAATATCTTTCAAACCACAAATACTCATTAGAGACTTCATTTCTTTCAGAATAAAATATACATTAGCCATAGAAAAGAACTGACTTTTTCTTATAAATTCAACCTCACTGGGATACTAGGACTGTTTACATTGCCAATGTGTTAGGAACATATTCCATATTAGAGTCCTAAAAATTCTGTTATGCAAGAAATGTCATATAAGCATATAAAATGATTTGCATTTTAATGTGATTTTAGGAAGCTGTAAAGGGGAAAGAATTGTTCAATGGGAAGGAAAAACTGCAATGAGCAAAAGGACAAAAGAAAGAATGGAAAAGGATATATTTAAGCGTGTTTAAGTATTTAAGGATGATTTGGATAATTGTGCTGTAGATTTCTGCTGGTGACCTTTTTATGTATTTGGTACAAGTATGTATCTACATGGTCTCACTACGTAGATTGGACTCAGAAATTCTCCTGTTTTCAGTCTCCCAAGTGCTGGGATTACAGGCATGCACTACCACGCCCAGTCTGTTGCTATCTCAGCGAATCTCAGGCGGGGCAAGCATGGCCCTCTAGGGATTGAACGCTGGCTGCTGTATTTCTGCAGGTTTTGTTGTTGTTGTTGTTATTGTTGTTGTTGTTTGGTGGGACCAGGTTTCTCTTGCCAGGCAGTTCCTTGTGCCACAGAGCTCTGCTGGTGTTTTTAAGGGAACATTTAATGCTAAAAGGGTGTTTCTTTTTTAAAACTTTCTCTCTCTCTCTCTCTCCCTCTCTCTCTCTCTCTCTCTCTTTCTTTCTTTCTTTGGTACAGGACCTTGCTATGCAGCTTAGACTTGTAGTGGTCTTCCTATCTCAGCTTCCCCAGCACAGGGTATACCTATGTGCACCACCACAACCAGCTTTGGCAGCCTGCACAGCAGGTCTGTGTTTCTAGGGCTGGCATGGCCTGCAGTACAGGGGCCACCAAGCCCAGGTCGTTGTGCTTGTTGAGCAGGAGCTGAGACTACTGAGTTATCTCCCCAACCCTCTTCTTCTTTTTTCTGCTTCTTCTTTTTGAATTTCTTATCATTTTTTATTATGGTTTTGTTTTTTCTTTATTCTAATGTTGCTCGTTTATATCGGTAACTTAAACAACTCATTGGAAGATAACATTGTGCAATACAGCAACCATTGTTGAACTCTTATTGCTTTGTTCAGTGAAATTTTGTGTTATTTCTAATGCTACTTTTTCTACTTCTACTCTGTATTATTTTAAAAATAAAAAAAATTGCCGGGCATGGTGGCACACGCCTGTAATCCCAGCACTCGGGAGGCTGAGGCAGGAGGATCGGTGCAAGTTCGAGACCAGCCTGGGCTACAAAAGTGAGCTCAAGGCCAGCCTGGACTGCATAGTGAGACCCTGTCTCAGAAAGACAAAATAAATGAATAAATAAATAAATAAATACATAAATAAATAAATAAAATTTAAAAAGATGGATAACTGATAATAGGTTTTGCAGGAACACAGAATTCCATCCACCTGTTAACTAAGAAGTTTATTATTGAATTAAACAATCATGGGCTTTGGATAAACTATTTTAAAATATGTGCTTGGAGGCCCAGAATAGTAAACAAAATAGATAGACATTACAGCAAATTCAGCTTTTGAAACAAAAATACACGGACACAACTCACATTTATGTGGATTGTCCCTGAAAAATAGAAAATACACGGTGTGGTCCTCATGTGTCACAAGGGATGGAAGTCAGCCTCAAGGTGGAGGTCTCCCACGGCTGGTGATTTGAATGTCACAGCCTGAGACAGCAAGTGTGTCTGGAAATCAAGTGGAGAAATCTGGGCATCCTAAATTTTCATAAAAAGCCCCTGAGATCAGTGGCTTGCACTTGACTATACCTGTGTGTGAGGAGAATCTAAACACTCTGAAAGAAAAAGCAGGAGAAAATTTGAAAACAACTCAAAGAACTCAAAAGCTTCCCTCCTCTGGGAAGCAGTACTGGGAGATTCAAGCTCTGCCGCGTGACAGAATAATAAGCAAGTCAAGATTTGCTGGCTATCTGGCACGAGCCATGCGTGAGGCACAGGCACTGCACTCTCGGATTAAGGGAGAAACTGAGATAAACGCATGTGCATTACGCATATGTACATTATATACAGGGATGAGTAAGAAGATTGACAATGGCTGTTATCTCACTAGAAGCAATGAGGAAAGAATAAAACAAAATAAAGTACTGAGAAGAAAAATAATTTTCTCGTACAACTTTTAGGGTAAACGGAAAAACCGCTGAGAGCAGAAAGCAAGCAGAATTTAAACCACACGGGAGGATTTACTGCAGAAGGGCTTTCTGGCCGGGCCAAGGGCAAAGGACCATTGGCCCCAAGCAAGGAGTGCAAGCATGGTTCTAGGGTAGTTTAAGTAGGGGAGGTGGAATTGCTGAGAGGTGTGCCAATTATGGCTCTCGGAAGGGGAGGTCTAGCTAGCTGACAGGTAGGGTGCGGTTGGGTACAGGGGGGCCACCCCGGGCAGGCACAGCATCTTCTTCTGTGGTTTTTCACAGAATCAGCTTTCTGCAGGTTGAGCTGTCGCGCAGCGGCTGGCGTCCTACTCGACGCCACACTGCTGCAGGTGAGAGCCACAGACCTGCGTGGGAGGTTCTCCTAGCTGGGCGGGGGTCTAGTTCAGAGACCCATAAACTCTATTAGTCAAAAATATTTCCTGAACTTAAGAATGAAGTCATAATGTTTTTAGGTGAACAAAAGCAAGTCAGTCTTGGTCAGCAAATAAACCCACGTTACAAGATGTTTGGAAGGAATCTATTCATGCAATCAAATGGTAGCAGGTAGAAATTCAGTTCTATAGCAGAAAATACTAATAAAAGTACTAATCAAGATGGCACCAATGTTAAATGAGCAATGTGCTTCTTCTTTATGGAACTTTAGAAAGTCCTTTTAAAATAGAAAACAAAGGATCAGTTAATTCTTCAAGCAAAAAGAACAAAATCTCCTAAACCTAGGCTTGGCGGCACATAGCTGCAATCTCAGCACTCAGGAGGTGGGGCAGGAAAGCCATGAATTTGAAGACACTCTGGGTTGCACAGTAAGATCCAATCTCAGAAAGCCTTCCACATTTGTAGAAATAAAAGGAGACATTTCTCAATGTTAAAAGGGTCGATTTATCAAGTGCATACAGTAACCCTAAATATGTATGCAGATACACTAAGAAAACCTGACCAAATAAAAGTCAGAATATAAACCATAAATCTGAAATTCCAATTGGAAATTATTACCTCTTTCTCAATCATTAATTAATATAAAATTAGGCAAATAATTAGTGAAAGCTTCTTAAAACTTGAGGTGAATATGAAGATGCAGATTCTCTAAACTATAAAAATTTTAAAGAATCAGCCACTCAAAGAAGAGAAGTCTGAGACACATTATAATCCACTTGGGAACTGTCAAGACCCAAATATCCTTAAGGGCCACAAGAAAAAAAGACTTGTCATATATAAAGGCATTTCCATGCTAGTGGTAACCAAAAATGAGCTCCAGCTTGAGAAAATATAATTACATGAAATAAAGTTTCAGTGGAAATCTGTCACAAGAGACAGAAATACTGCATAAGAGTAAAGGAGTTAATTCAACTGGACTGTAAAACATTCATAAATGTGTATGCACCAGTGTGGGAACACTCAAATATATGAAGAAAATGCTAATGGATCTGAAGAGAGAGACAGACTTAAATATAATGATAGGGTAGTATAATACTGACTTCAAAATTTGTACATCGCCAAGCAAAAAAAGGAAAAAGTATTCTTGAGTTACTCTTTAGAGCAAATGACCTAACTGACAAGTATAGAATGTTCCATCCCTCCACAGTGGAATGCACACTCTTATAAGGGAACATACAATATTTTTTTTTAGTAAATCATAAGTTAGATGACAAAACAAATCTTCTCAACTGTAACAGGACTGAAATAATATCAAGCAGATTTTTCTGTCACAAAAGTATTGAATCTCAAAATTGCTAATGGGAGGATTTTTTGAAAATTCACAGATATGTGCAAATTAAGCAATACACATTAGCAACTAATGAGGCAAAGGAAAAATATTAAGGAGCCCGCCAGAGAGCTCAGTGAATTCAAGCACCTGTTTAAGCAGGGCCAGGGAAAGGGGTTGGATCCCTGGCAAAAGGTGCTGGTCCTGCCCCTGGGGCACGCTGAGACAGCCACTGAGACTGGGTGCAGTGGTGTGTACCTATAATCCCAGCACTTGGGGAGCTGAAAACAAGAGGACCACTATGAGTCAGATCTGTGTAGTGAGACCCTGTAGACCCTGTACTCAATGCATTGCAAAAAAATATTAAGGAACTTGGAGCAAACACAAATAGAACTACAGCACACCAAATTAATCACACTGAGCAGGAAAACTTCTTCTTTCTCAAAGAGGGAAGTTCATAATGATAAATATCTACATTAAGAAAAGAGAAAGGTATAAAAGAAACCATCTAAATTTATAAACCAAGGAACTAGAAAAACAAGGAAATAAGTCCAAAATTACTAAACGAAAAGAAGTAAGAGACAGAGTACAGGTAAGCATAGTCAAGATTAGAAAAATACCAAAAAGACTTGTTAAATAAAGTATGAATTATTTGAAGGGAAAACCACACTGCTAATTAGAGTAACCAAGAAAAAAATAGAAAGGACTGAAATAAATAAAACTATAAAGAAAAGAGGACATACCAAGGAGTACAAAGGATCATCAAACACTACAAATAACGAAAATCCAACAAATTGAGTGACCTGGTACATACAGGTGAATTTCTGGATATACAAAACCTATGAAGACTAAATAATAATGAAGAAATAAAGCTCAAACAGTCCAATAATTAGTATGGAAGTTGAGTTATTAATCAAAATCCTCTAATAAAAACCCAAGAGCAAATGTCTTCATAGATTTAGGTACAAAGCATTTAAAAAATTAAGGCTAATCCTTTTACTCTTCAAAATACTTTAAGATCAGGAAATATTTCCATGTTTGTTTTATATGTACATCATTAACCTGATTCCAAATCCAGACAAACCTGCTGTAAGATAAGAAAATGATGGACCGATGTTCTTAATGAATATATAAATGCAAAATTGTCAGGGGCCAGGGAGATACCTCCATGGCACAAGTGCCACGGAGTGCCTGCCTGGTAAGTGCAAGTTCATGTGTTTGAACCCTGGTCCTACCGGAAAAAAAAAGACAAAATTGTCAATAAAATATGTGGAATTGGAGTTAAATAACATTTTTAAAAAGATCATACATCAAAAGCAAATAGAGTTTTTTCCTTTGTATTCATTCCATACAAAATTTACATCATTTTGTATGTGAAAATAAATCAGTGTGTTTTGCCACTTTAGCACAATGAAGAACAAAAGCTGATGATACCAATGGATGTGGAAAAAACATCACTGGACAAATTTAACATCTTTTTAATAAAATTTCCCAGCAAATGAGTTGGAGAATAAATGCACCTCAGCAAACAAAGGCCATAGATAACAAGCCTATAGTTATAAGATAATCCATGAAAATCTAGAAGGTCTTTGTTCCAACATGATATTGGAAGGCTTAGGCAGCAGAATTAGGCAAAAACAAAACAAATAAATGGCATCCAAACTGTAAGGGAAGAAGTTGAATAATCCACATCTGCAGGTGGCATAGTCTCATAAACAATTTTTAAAATTCCACCATAATACTGTTAAAAATGATTTTAAAATGTATTAAATCTGATATGTTTTTACACACTAACAATAAGTTATCAGAAGATACAATAGCTTTTTTAAAAAGTCTATTGACCTGTAATCCCAGCACTCGGGAGGCTAAGGCAGGAGGATCGGTGAGAGTTCGAGACCAGCCTGGGCTACAAAACTGAGTTCAAGGCCAGCCTCAACTGTACAGCGAGACCCTGTCTCAAAAAGACAAAAAAAAAAAAAAAAAAAAAAAAAAAAAAAAAAAAAAAAAAAAAAAAAAAAAAAAAAAAAAAAAAAAAAAAAGTCTATTGAACGAAGAAGTGAAAAGCCTGTAAAATGAAAAATATGAACATTGATGGGGATGGGAATCAAAGAAAAAAAATCAATGGAAATGTAACTTGTATTCATAGTTTAAAAGAATAAATTTTGTTAAATTTCCATTCTATTCAAAACATTTCTAGATTCAATGCAATTTGTATAAAAATTCCAATGATATATTTCATAGACATAGAAAATCGTAAACCATGAAACCATAAAAGAGTGGAGAAAGACAGCAGATGAAGGCATCAAAATTTCTGATTTCAAAGCTACAGAAATCCACGTAATAAGATATTGTCACAAAAGTAAGTAGGCTGATGGAATAGAATAGAAAGCCTAGAAATAAGGCCATATAGATTATATCTATTAACCGTTTGTGTGTGCTAACGATGCATGGTTCCAAGTGGATAGTTTGCTCCATAAAGGAGAATGTCCAGATACGTATGAGGGGATGAAAAAGATGCAAGTGAAATAAACTGGATTTACAGTGTCAAATGTTGTATAGTCTAAACTCTGCTGTATTAAAAATCCAAAATTCATACAACGAACAGAGTGGTAGTTGCCAAGGACTGGAGGTGGTGAGGTTATAAGAAAATATTTTGAAATTGTGCAGAGTTTTACTTATAAGATAAATATATTCTGAGGACTCTGAAGTGCATGGTGATGATTATGATTAATAAGGCTCTGTTATTCACTTAGTAATAGAGAAAAGGTTCTCAGAGGTTGGTTTTCCTTCAGAAACCCACCTGAAGTTCAGCGTTAGTGCCCAGCCCCCGAAGGCTGCCTGCCAACCAGCTTGTGCAGAACAAATAGAGGATGCGGCAACTCTTTACTCTTCCATTGGGTGACTGTCACAGTAGATACCCAAAGTATCTCATAGAAGAGGTCTGTCTTTTATAAGGAGAAAAATAAAATATGCTGAGAACAAGCATTAAAAGCTTTTACCATTCACAACCACAATCATACAAAGAGGAACTGTGTATGGTAAAAAACGTATTAGTCAATTTGACTATGAAACCACTATGCTATATATACATATGAAATAGTTACATTGTATATGATTCATTACATGTATGCAATCATTAAATTTTATATAAATCACTAAATATAAATAATATTTAGTGTAAAAACTGTATACATATATATTTACATTGCATAGTCTTTCTAATGCTTCTTTCCAGGAGTTGCTTCTTAGTGTCTCTGAGAAGCCTTTCTCTGGTTCTCAAACTCCCCTAAGTAGCTGGCTTCCCTACTGTGAGGGCCCCATGGGGGATTTAATCTTCAGAAGACCAAGATGTTTCTATCTTGGCTCCTGCTCCATCCCCAGATTCTCAGATGGCAATTGTCCCATAGAAGTCACATGATAAATACATACATGAATAAAAGAATAGTGAACTCAAACTTTGCTGCACTTAATTGAAGGTTCCTGCACATCCCTGTGACCTATAGGAGGTTATTTAATCTCTCCTTTACTTTGCTTCCTAGGTATAAATTAGAGAGGAATGAAAACTCCACCTATGGATAAGATGGGAGGCAGCTGTTAAACTGAATGTCTCATTCACGTTTGCTCTCAGCATGAGCAGTTTAGAATCGCTCTTAAACTTCAAAGCAAAGAAGAGGACTGAAAATAAGTCTTCCCTTTAGTTCAGGCTATTGAGGGTTTGGAGGGTAACATAAAAACACCATACTTGTCAGGTACATGATTAACATCAACAGTTGCTCCTGTAACCTTCACAAACCCACCCGAAGCTCAGCGTTACTGCCCAGCACCTGAAGGCTGCCTGCCAACCAGCTTGTGCAGAACAGAGGATGCAGCAGCTCCCTACAATTCCATTGGTTCCTTGACTGTCACAAGAGATACTCAGAGTATCCCACAGAATAGGTCTGTCTTTTATGAGATAAGGAGAAAAATAAAAGGCAGATAATAGGAAATAGATGTATACATCTTCTACAGAATGGAAGCAGATCAAGGGACAGATCAAGGGAAGGGAAAAGAACATGAAAAGAATTCTCATGTGTTATGTACATGTAACAAATTCTCAGCATGATGTACTGCAAACATGTACTAAAAAATTCAATAAAAATTAAAAAAGAAAGAAAAATGAGATTTTTGTTCCTTCATTTCCTTTTGGGAATACAGCGGTCCCTCACTGATTGCAGAGGTTATATTCCAGACATCCCTGAGATAAGTAAAAATCAGCGAAGTAGCGATGTTATATTCATTTTGTATTTACATATCTTTTAAGGTTTTATAAACGCTTCCCAAACTCTTATAAACATTTTCCACACATTTAAAAATACTTCTAAGGTTCTTACCCATTTTCTAAACTTGCAAACGGTATGGAATATACTGTATGGTACTGTAAAATTCCACGATATACTGAAAAATCCGTGATAAATAATTAAGATTAGTATTTTTTTTCAAAACCCATAAAGAATGAGTCCGTGGAAGTTGAGCCACAAAATAGCAAGAGACCACCGTACTCTGATCTGTAGGCTCCTCTTCCAACCCCTTGCCTAGGTTTGGTGTCTATACCACACTAAAGAAAGTACGAAAAAAAGAACGACTTCTCAAGATTCAGTTGTTAAACAACATCAAATGTGTGACCTCTACCAGCATTGCAAAATCATTTAATTAGGGATCTGGGGAGTCACTAACAGATAGAAGATTGGAAAATATCTCGAGAATATTAACATGCAACTAATACAGTGTATTCATGCGATCAATGGTTCTGACAGTCATGAAAAACAAGGAGTGACTCAGTGGATTATCCGCCCATTTCAATACTGAACACTTAAAACTTTAGTATTAAAAAACCTTCATTGAAATTTAGACTATATTTTAAGTTTTTCAGGTTCCAGAGCAATAAATCGCTCTAGTGACCATTTGCTTTGCTTTTATGAACTTAGCAGAACCACCCAGTAATTTTCCCAAAACAAAGGGTGAATATTGCAAAAGTAAACAAAACCTCTCCATCCAGGAAAGGGAACTGATAGCAGCTCTCAAAGGAAGCTCTTGTACAAAGCTAATAATACAAATGATGATAATGAATTATTTTCCTTCCAGACTAGGTACCCAGAGTGCTTATCGCACGCAACATAGGCTTCTCCACATTCATGATTGAAAGGGGATTTCAGCATATGGAGATGCCCATACCATCAGAGCACGTCTTCACCCAGCCTGGGTGGCCGCGGAGATGAAATCAACTGCTTTTTTTTTTTTTTTTTTTTTTTTTTCCAGTTCAGTCTAATGAGGAAATTAGGACATAAGTGGGGAAACTTGCTAGTCCAAACTAAGCTGCTTAAATCCTCTGTGGAGAAAGGGGAAAGATTTTCCGTATTTGGGAGAGGTGGGAAATTACATCAGAGGTAAAGTTTCAGCTAAACTATGCCAAAGGAGAAGGTGCTTTTTTAAACTTTTTTATGATTTGAGCACAAAAGATCTAAGATCAAAGGAAGAAACAGAAAGCAATCCAAGGATTCTCTTTTCCTCCCGTCCTCCCTCCCACCTCTCCCTCTCTCTCTCACTCTCTCACTCTCTCACACACTTTCTCCCTAAATTTCTAAATTGCCTGAGCTGGGCTGTACCTTGAGATCCTGCCTGAATTTTCCAGAGTGCTGGGATTGTAGGCCTATCCATTGTCTTTTAAACTTCTTACTTTAAAATGCAATAGCTTCAAGCTAGAAGTCTCTTCTGCAGGTTGATCATTTCTCATTCAAAATTCTTCAAGTCAGAAATGTTTGAAACTTTGGTTTTGAGTTTTTAGACAAATATTTGTATATACATAGTAAGTTCTTTCTGGAATAGGTCCCATGTCTAAACACAATTTTTTTATGGTACATATACACCTCATACACATACCCTGAATATAATGTCATATAATATTTTTAAGTACACCTGCATTTTTATTTCAGCCTGTCAGCGAAGTCAGATGTGGAATTTTCCGCTTGTGTCTTCTTGCCATACTCAAAAAATGTTCCAGCTTTATAGCATTTTCAATTTTGAATTTCAAATTAGGATGTTCTACCTGCTTAAACGTCTGTTAAACACATTGCCAAATGATAATCCATCCTACACAGCAAGGATTCCATATACCCCAAGAACATTCAGTCATCCTGAAAAACTCTAAGCCATTCCTCATGAGCTGACGAACATAGAGCAATAGTAAAAGGAATGCTTTCTAATACTGCTTAACTATTTATTTGAAGTGATAGAGAACAGAATGGGAAGAACTCCCTGTTGGACAGGGCTCCATGCAAGCTGACATCAGTGAAGTCACATTTTAGGATCCACTAGATAACTCAGTCTCTCACACACAGGAGAATGTGGTCGTTCTGTCCAAATTCTAACCATACCGGCATCTCTACATGCTTCCACACACTGTGGAAAGCATTTTTTTTTAAAAATTCTGCCTTCATTTTTTTGAGACAATTTTAAAACCAAGATGAAATTTTATTTTGTCCAAGTTAAAAAAAAAAGTAAATATTTGTCTTTGAAAATGGGGCCCATAATACTGTGGTACAAAAGAAAAAAAGGAAACAGGGCCAAAGACCTTCAACTTTGCTGTTGGTGATCCAGGGGGTACATTTCTAAAGAATCACACTTACAACACTTAGTAATTATCCTTCCGGGCTCCCCAGGCTTCTGCTGTTCATTTAAAAGGTGTGTAATAGCTTTTGAATTTTGTCTATTTTCATAGATCTTCTCACTGACACATTATTTCTGCCATCTGCTCAGATGCTGAGAAGATGGTGGCTGGCGAGGGAGCTGCCCAAGTGGAAAGACTTTCAGAGAGCCTGGGTAGCAGCCAGAGCCAGGGGAATTTGACACCTCATAAAGCAACCTGGGACACAGTGCTTGTGACTCTGGCAGAGGGGTTTCCTAAGTCATATTTCTAATAATAAATCCAAAGCTTTTATCCTGTGGTATAGGAATGTCCTCAGTTGCTGAACAGGTGCAGAAAGCAGGTTTTGGAATGAGTCGAAGAAGGAAGAGCCTGGGCCTCAGAAATTGTAGCATTCGGCAGCTGCGCGCTCAACCTAAATAGAAACCCAGGCTTTATTGGATGCCACAAACAGATTCAGGATCCACCATGCATAAATTAATTTTGAGTATTTGGAAAAATGCTGTAGGAAAGAAAGTTCAAATGATGACATTATTTGAAATAGTACCAAGAACTGAAATATTCTGAGCAATAGGATGCTTATAGCTCCAGGTCAAAATGAAAGTACAGCTCAGACAATGCCTATAAGCACATGCAGCAGGATTCTGGGCTAAGGGCTCTTGGAAAGAGTTTCTGCCTCTTGGGTTTGGCTCCTAAACTGGGAAAAGTTTAGCTCAAGAATTTCCATTTCTGTTTTCTCCTTTTATCATATTTCATATCTGTTAATTCACTTGATATTCAGAATCACAAAGGAAATGAAAGAAAAGAACACCGACGTGTTCTCTTTATTTGTACTTTGCGGTAAAAGGGTGGTTTGGGAATATTCACTTTACTATGTCTACTAAACCTAACTGCTTGCTCAGCCTGGCTATGATATCATTCTAATGAATCAACAGCCTTAACTGTCTTTGCTTTTCAAGAAATCATAACAATAAATTTGTAAGTGTTGATCATCATGAAGGCATCATTTATAGACACCACATAATTGTGTAATTATAACTGATAGCAAAATTATCTGTTTAATATTGTAAAATTAATGTAGTGTTGTGCACAGGAAAAAATAAGTCAAAAATCCACACCTTTGGGGCCTGGCGGGATGGCTCAGTGGTCTAAAGCGCCTGCTTGGGAAAGCTTGGGCGGGTTCAGGGACCGTGGTTCGATCCCCAGCACCACATGCTGCGCCAGCCCTGCCTCGGGGCAGGCTGAGCCGGCCATGAAAATGAGTGAATAAACAAATAAAGGTTCTGAAACAAGAAAAAATAATTTTTAAAAAAAATCCACACCTTTTACATTACCCTGGCCTAATAAACCCATTCAATCTCGAAATGATGGCTCATGTGTTTGGACCTTGTATAATATTAGCTTGAGTAAATTGAAAAGGTTATCCCTACATTTATTGTGTGTTATATGCATTTGTGCAAAAGCCAGAGAGAATTGCATTATATTGTCTTTGAAATTTTAATAGTGAATAGCTTCTCTTTCCACCTCAGCTTCACTTACTGGTTAATTAACACTGGTGGCTGCTGATTGTTTTCTTGATACTTCTAGACAGCCGTTATTGTTTAGCCTATGTTATGGTCTCTTTCTCTGCAGAGTAACAGTTTTAAGAAAATCATTGGATTTTCAGGATGGTCACTATCTCAGCCAGAGCAATCAATGCCACAGGCCCTGAGATCCATTAAATACTGAGCAGTCATTGCTCTAGGCAGCAACAAAAATACATATTGATCACCTTATTTCATCTTAGAAAGGAGAGAATTCTTTCCTCAGCCTTACAGAATGAATTCATGGTACTCCTTTGAATGCAAGGAGGCAGATGGAAAATAAGGTGCCTGATAAGAGCGCAGCATCCGGAGACACAGTGCCCTGATATTGATTCCTGTGCTGGGAATTTGTTTCTAGTAGCAGCTCGCAGCAATGCTGCAGACATTTCACACTGTCTCTAGCAGCTGTGCTGATAACAAGTGTTCAAGACAGGCAAACACAAATGCTGATATCCACTGAGAGTGGTAACCAACGCACCATTAACTCTCGCATCTTCATGGTAAACAAGAGCAGGCTTTACAATTCACCTTAAAATGTCCCAGTGAAAAGTGAAAGACCAAGTGTGTTTACAGAGAGATTGGGCTTGGGAACTGTTTATTATTCTGCTGGGTAACTGAGCAGCTGTTGCAATTAGTTCTTGACCTTTGGAAGAAGTCCTAACCTGGGGTATTTGAGACACATGCTCCGTGTTAACAAACCTGCCTCTCTTCCCAATATGCTGTCTTCCTGAGAAATTTTATATATATATATATATATTCTATATTATATTATATTATATTATATAATTATATATAGTAATATATATGGAATGGAAAGCTTGGCTGAATAGAAACCAGCACAGCAGCACAGCTTGATTGCAAGCAAGGATATTATAACTATATAACTATACCATTGATCAACTGGCCTAGGTACTTTCTTATCTTCAGAGTCTCACCCAGGAAAAGACAGGTGATTATTAAAATACATGTTTTAATCTATAGGCTTATTTAATTATGCCGCCAAAGAGAAAAGTAAAGCCTTATTTATAGCCCAACTTAGCATTTTCTAAATTTAAATCTCTTTCAAAACATGTGAATATATCAGTTGACAGAAAATTAATGAGAAAATATTGTTTTAAGAGAATTCCAAATTGACTTCCACTTTAAATCTGGAGAACATAGTTAAATATTATCACTTTCCTACAGACCTTTCTCTTTTAGTGCATTAATCTAGGATAAAGTATGGTTTAGACTCTAAACCATTAGCAAAAGAATGTAGCCTCTGACCAGAAAACCAGAGCTCAACATTCAAGCCAGGGGTTTATCAAGTGTGGAGTAGTTGCCTGGCATGCAGGAGGCCTTGGGTTTGGTCCTCAGCACTGATAGAGAGACAACAATGCTATTTATGTTTTGCTCTTCTCCCATTCTGAATTAAATTGCTAACATTGGGCACTGTTTGAAGTAAAGGTATTAATATCCAATTCATTACCATTGCATTTAAGCAGACAAAGAATATTGGGCTTCTAAATCTCAACTAAAGTTTCTTTTAGCACAATAATTAACAGTACTCAAATGAAACTGTGACATATCTTTAAGCCCATTGTATTGGTCAGGGTTTTACTTAAAGGAACAGAATAGATATAAGGAATGGATGTTACCACAAAATATACAGTCTATAAGGAATTAGAAGATTAGCTTACAATAGTCAGCCACAGAGTCAGATGACGAAGCGCGCACAGGGCGTCTGCATGCTCCAGACTGAAGAATTCAATCCCGAGGCCTGAACTTCACTGCAGCACTCCGTGTAAGTCTCTGTCAGCCGATGTGTCTGCAATGGAAGACTGAAGTGTCTGTAGATGGATGCTGAAGAGTCTGCGACGGATGGCGAAAGATCTAAGCTGGAGGCCGAAGAGTTTGAGCTGCAAGCCAGATGATGAAGTCTAGTCTGAATGTGAAACCTGAAGCTTCTCCGACAAAGTGAAGTGTTGACTCCTCCTTCAGCCCTTTAAAAAGTCTTTTTGTGCTCAGTCATTCTGACGTGGGCTCATTGCGCCCTAGGGTGGAACCAGTCATATCCCAGGATGGGCCCTTGATCCTGCTCTAGGGAGAAAGCCAATCATATCCTAGGCAGGCCCTGGTCACACTCCAGGGAGGAACCAACTGTACACCAGAGTGGGACTCCCACCAACAGGGAACCGGGCTGCTGAGTCATTCAGCCAGGTTGACACATTGTATCAACCACTATACCCATGAACATAAATTTAGCTAAGTGATCAAATAATGACACCGCTGTTATTAAGGGTTGTATCAAAAATAAGAAAAAAATCATCTTTAGGTTTTATATTTCATAACCTTTGAGGAAGCCCCACCAAGATTTAGCCAAATTTAAAAAATTGAAAAAGGCAACTGTATATGTTGGAGTTTTGGGTGATTGGTTTAAATACTGCTGTATAAGTGAGTGCATTCTTCTAGTGCGCTTTCTCTTCCCTTAGTTTAAAATACCTATTTAATAATGATTTGTGGTTTATTTGTCTTGTGTTTTTCTGCATGAATAAATACTGTTAAGAGTCAAAAAGTACTTTTTCAAATTAGTTCTGCATTGCCGGGTGTGGTGGCTCACGCCTGTAATCTCAGCACTTGGGAGGCTGAGACAGGAGGATCAGTGTGAGTTCGAGACCATCCTGGGCTACCAAAGTGAGCTCAAGGCCAGCCTGAACTGCACATCGAGACCCTGTCTCAAAAAAAAAAAAAAACAAGTTAGTTCTGCATCATAACACATCCCACTTGAAAGAAAAAAAGCTTCAGTCAGTTAATAATGTGAATCTAAAAGCAGTGGAGTAAAACAATAAAAAATTAAGGCATGCTACTAATTATGCAGAGCAACAAAACAGTCAGTCCCTGGAGCTAGACTAAGCATGATCATACTAAATATTATCTTTAAGGTAAAAATAATAAATTTGTTTTCTCTTTCCTAATTCATCATTTAGATTTTTAGTATAATCTATTATGGAAATAATTGGGGCACCAAAATAGTCATTACTTATGGATAATATTCTGTTATTACTATTTTCATCAGAAGCATTAGCGGTCTGTGCTCTTCCTGGCTCCAAGTACCCTACAAATATTGTGAGTAGTTGGCTAAAAATTTCTGTAATGCTATCTTATGTTGTGTTGGATTGTCTTAGTCTCTTAATGACTTCTAAAACAAAACGCATACATTCATTTTATTGCTCAAAATTCACAAAATACATTTTTATGAACACCCATAATCTGCTTGTCTGTACATAAATTTGTTGACTCAGATTATGAAGTAAAACAATCCTAAAGTCTATCTCGAATCTTTCGATAGTTTCTGTTGCACTCTGAACTCATTTCTTCATTTCAGAAAACAACAGAAACAGAAGTTCTTACGCCTGTCCTCAAACCCACAGTCTCCCTTCTGGTGCAGTATGGAACATTTTTTCCGCATTGCATACTGGACTGGGAAATCCTACTAGTCTGTGTCCTGCCTTGTTCCAATATTGATACAGAACCAACCACACACTTGCTGATCTGTGTGCTCCTGAGATTGGACTGTCTTCTGGTCCAACCCTTTCTGTCCAGACCTGTTAGGCTCCAGGTCTTGTGTCCATAGGGACAAACTTGGGTGCCTGCTGATGCGGTCTTTCACACCACTCCTTCCCACAACAATTTTCAGGAGCATTTGTTTTTCCTCTACTTTTAGTGGATTCCCAAAAACAAGTCTTGGCTTTCTACTAGGGCACCACTGAATTTCTGATAAATATTTTCATCATGTTATCTTATATTTTGACATATTATTATATTCACTTCCCCACAGTCAGAGTACTCAGGAACAAGCATCTCTGGCAGAGGGTACAAAGAAAGAGCCAGATTCTGCTGAACTTGCATGTTACTAAATTATATTTGTATTTCTCTGTGTTGCTACATCATAATTGTGGCTTTCTCTTGCTGTGAACTGTTTAGGATTGGAACCCAGACCGGAAAACAAACTGACTTGCTCAAATTACCAGGTAATTATAAATGTAAGCAGTAATTATAAATTGCACATAAATATAATGTTAACTATAGGTACAAATTATAGAAGTAGATAGTTTGAAACCATATTGTTTTTACCACTAAATTAATTTAAGTGGGATTCTTATTTTACAATAATTGCAGATTCATAGACAGCTGTGTGAAATAATAGAGAAAATCTCCCTGTGCCATTTACCCAGAAGTCCCTAATGGCAACATTCCAGAAAGCTATGGAACAACATTGTAACCTTTAGAGTCCTGACAATGCAGTCCAGATGCTGAGCACTTCACTCACCACAAAGATCTCGGTTGCTATACTTTTATTTCCACACTGAAGCCCATCCCACCTGCTCCCCTTGTTTGTCTAGTCCCTAACCTACGGCAACCACTGTTCCTGGCTTACATTTACTTCAAGGATGTTATATAGTGGAATTATACTGTGCAGATCCCATAGAAGTTGGCCTTTCTCCCTCAGCATAATCTCTGGTGCTTCATCCAGATTGTTGAGCATATATCAATAGCTTGCTTCTTTCTTTCGTGTATGTGACATACAAATCACAGTATGCTTAATCAATATTCCCTGAAGATATTTCTACACTCTGGCTACCCTAAATAAAATGGGATGATACTCATTTATAGGTATTCATGTGAACAGAGTTCTCTGTTTCCTGTCCAGGTATGGATACCTGGATGTTATGCTTAGACAACTTTTAAGAAGTCCCTGGTACTTTTTTATGTAATTGCATCATTTTTATATTACAAACATCAAGATAGGAAAGATTTCATTTTCCTATATCCTTGCTAGTAATTTTGCACAGTTAATTTTATTGTTTTAGCCACTAGGTAGTATGTATAGTGAGATTCCATGGTGCTCCTAATTTCTCTAATTCCTAGGGATGTTGAGCATCTCTTTGTCCAACAAAACACTGCTTTTTGTCTTACAATTGTAGCATCAATGTCATTTGGGTTAGTATCTACTGATTATTATTCTTTATATTCAAGTTGAATTTTTCTAAGTTCTTGATACACTGAGAGATTTTTAACTGAAGCTTTGTCTTTGTTTGTTATGGGCCTTATTTACTCCTGTTTGACCTGGCTTCTTCTAACACATTTCTGGAAGAGTTGGTGGCCAGGAGCTACAGCAGTTGTACCTTATTTATCTTCCATGGCCAGTATAAGTGCAGGGTCTTCATAAATCTACAGTGGCACAAGATTGGGTGCAGGAGCTCCTCATCAAAACTTCCCCACTGGTCTCCACATACCCTACCACAGTATGGAGGCAGACATGCTTCTTTTCTTATCCCTATTTTGCCTGCATTGACAAAATCATCGAGGAGATTATTATGACTAGGTTGGGTTAAGGATCCTCTCTACTTCATCATGAGAATGGTGCCTCCTTCTTTGTGAAGGTCAATGGAAGTCTAGCCTTGCCAAGTCTCCTCGTTAGACCTTATGGTACATGGGGAAGGGGTGCATCATGTCTGTTCCCCTCTCAGCCTTCTCTGACATGAGCTGAATGGGAAGGCAGTGTTAAGATGGGGCTTCTAGAACATCTGATCTTTCTACTCAGAGTGTGCTGGAATGCATAGCATAGGGCTGCTACATTTTCTCTGGGATTGGCTAAAACAGAATGGCTACTTTCTGAAAGCTTTTCTTACTACACTTCCCATTTTGATCTTTGGACTAGAGAAGTAGGTGTTTCATGTGGTCTTTGTGTCTACACCCACTGATAGTAGTGGAAAATGCCCCCCTCATCCATATATTTCAGCTTCTGTTAGCTGCCCAAGTAACCTCCAGTTTATTTCAGTTCTAGTTACAGTTCCTGTTACTTCTTTTTTCTTACAAACAGTGGGTCACTGAGATGCATTTTGTAAGAACCAATCAAAAACAGCCAAGTCCTCTGTTTTTGTATTTCCCACTTGCAGACTGTTAGCTCAGCACTGTTCAGGGGCTGATGTCTTTATGAGGATTGATTCCTCATCAGTGACCATCAATGTTAAATCTGCCTTCAAATCCTGCTTGACATTTGCCAATACGTATGAACTGGCTTCTATCACATATCAAGCAAAAACAAGCAAAGAAAGAAAACCTACCTCAGAAACTCACCACAGCATTCAGACTAGATTCCCTTGCCAACGTAGTCTGCTGCCTTCTCCACACCCTTTGTGTCTTTTCTGATTTACATTCACATATATGCAGGTGCATATATAAGTGTATGTACCTCTATATGTGTATATGAAGCAGGTGTTTTGCTTGTGTTTAGTATGAGGAATAGAACAACTTGCATCTATATGATATCCCAAAAGATGAAGTCTCTCCATAACATTTCCAAATAGTTTTCCTCTCATTTTTGTATTGAAAACATAACAAAGGGCTAATCTAATAGATAATGATGGTCAAAATAATATTCAAGATGAGACATAGATAATACATTTCAAAGGAGGGTAAATTAATGACATATTTAGACTATTAGAAAATAGTCTATTATTGCATTATACAAATAGATTCAGTAATAAAAATAATTTAAACCTCTTGATTGAAGGACTAAGGGTAGATGCCCTTAAAACCTGAAGACTGTCCTCTGAGTTCATCTTGGTGTAAGCTGTTTGTTCCCAGAGTAACTACTTCAACACTGTTCCCATGGAATGGTCGCTATGGACTCATGCACTCCATTGTCTTAGGGATCAAGCCAGAACTGTGCTGAACAATGAGATGGTAAGCAGTGGTAGAAACCAAGATGAAAAACTGGATATGACTTCTAGAGTTCAAAGACACCTAATGTCAAGAGAAAACCGACACCACATTGTGAAGGATGAAGGCCAATATTTCCTGATCACCTCTTGTTTTATACTCAACAAAAAAGTAGCATTACTTTTGGACTGAATGTTTTGAATTTCAAATGATTCTATTATTCTGACTCATTCAGAAATCATATTCAAAGTGAAAAGAAACAAAGAAACAAAGAAAGAAATGAAAAATGAAAATGAAAACCAGACCTGCTGCTAAATTATGAAAGGGAAAAATGTCACTTGTAGCTAAGAGCTGCCTGTATGGCAAGTAATTTAATAAAATGTGTATATTATTTTAGTTTAGATCCAGAAATAAATTGAAAAGCAGAACACATTCACTTTTGTGATTCTTTGGAGAAAAAAATAGGACTGGTGGGAAATATTATATTGTTTTATTTTTTAATGAGTTCAGTTACAACAATAGAACTAGTTTATTATAGCAGATTTCAAATCCCTTTGCAAAGAGGCACAACTAGAACATGCTATTGATAACAAGTGGTAGTGATAATAAAAAGTGTTAGTAAAGTCATAAACCACACACTATTTTCCTTTTTAACTTTATTTTCCCTTGGCCCTCCGTTGGACATGGAATACTAACTGAACTTATAAATAATAAGGTCCACTGTATCTGAGGATTTCTCTAGAGGCTCAACTACTATCAAGCCAAATTCTCGCAAGTTTAACTCCCAACATTTTCTGGAGACAGAAATGCTCAGAGATCTAGTTAAAATGCTCAAATCACACAGATGAGTAAACTGGTTTGTACACACCAGTAACAATCAAAAAGAAAGAGACGGGGTAAGGAGGTGAACTTGAAGCAGCATGCCAGGTTAGAAGACTCCTCCTTGGTGTGCGATTATGCAGAGGTCCTGTCTTCTGTTTCTAGGCTATGTTAATCTTCCCCATTATCAGGGTGGCTATAAGTACCAGAGTCAATGTGTGAGAAAGGGCCAAGGAATTTTCCCAGGTCAGTGAAATGCACTTGCCTAGTCAATACAAGGCAATCATATAAGCTACTTCTCTTTTCTCACATACATGTATTATTCTATTTGTAACCTATTAACACGTGTACTACGTTTGTTGAATGTTTCCTGTCTCTAACACTTCAATTTTTTTTCATATTTTGATTTTCTTGTACTTTTTGTTTGCTTGGGGCAACACTTTGTTTAACTGCCCAGATTGGTCTTAAATCTGTGATCTTCTACGCTCGGCCTCCCAACTAGCTGAGGTACCTGGCGTGGGCACTATGCTGGCTGCATAGTTTATCATCTCAGAAGAACTGAACAACCTCCAACACTGCAACCTCTGATCACAGGAACATTACTCCACTCACCTCAGGCAGCAGTGGAGACACATCCTAAGATTCCATTTAAGCATATCCAGTGGCAACACAAGACTGAAAATTCAGAGACAGACTTGACATGCAGTGTGGCAGATTTAAACACATTTCTTTTTGTGCTTTGGTTTTCTGATGAAATATTAACTCCTCAGAGTCTTTTTAGATATTTTATAAAAAGTCTTATCTAAGACAGGAACAGAGAGATTTATGTGAAATTTAACACAAAAGAATAATACATAACCGTTTTGAACAGTCATACATCAAATTGTGTTGGTTTCATAAAAAGAATAAGTAAGCTAAGTTATAAAGGAGACATACTGAATTGAAAGAAAATACCTAAAGCAGAAATCTATCCCCTATGAGATGCCAAGGATAAACATTTGGGCTTGAATATTGCTTGACTTCAAATCCCTTAACAGTTTTTAAATAATCTTTTTCTTTTATCATAAATATTTAAGTTTGAATGTGTGAGCTGAACTAACCACTAATGGTCTCATAGACTATTTAAATTTTGGTTGTTTAGATTATATAGGTATGTTTCAAATACATGAATGATCTTGATTTTATTTTAAAATGAAACTAAAATTGTTCTTTTCAACTACCCCTATGACTTACACAATTATAAAACAAAAACAAAAAATTTTGCTTGGAAAGTGTTGACAAAACTTTTTTTAATAACCAGACTATCTTATTTCCATGAAAAATATGGGGCTAATAAGTATATTTATTGAATATGATAATTAAAACTATCAAGCAAGACTCTTAAATAGGAATATATTTATTTATTTATTTATTTATTTATTTATTGTGGGACTGGGATTCGAACTCATGACCTTACACTTGCCAGGCAAGCACTTGTGCCATGGAGCTATCTCCCCAGCACCCTTAAATAGGAATATAATGAAAGAAAATTTTAGCAGCAAAACAACTTACAATATTAAGCTCTGGAAGTATTTATTTTTAAGACTGTATTTCTATTATAACAGATTGATCGGAAGTTTTGACAGGGTTCAGTCATACTTTGCAGTGGTCAATTAGACTATACTGTTCTCCAGCTTAGACTTCTGATAATTTAAAAACACTTCAGGACACAGACATAATCTGTGGCAAAATCTTGTAATTCAAGCACTCTGGGAGTCTAGGACAAAAGGACTGAGAGTTCAAGTTCAGCCTCAGTTATATAGTGTGATCTGCCTTAAATAAATAAAATGAAGCTAATCGCCAAAAGTCAATTAATTAGTGAGTATCTAACTGAGGACCACTAGCCACAGGATTATCTTCAAAGTGATAGGACACTTTAGAAACCAATATCATCTGCAATTATTCCTTCCAGGTCTTAGTCTTACCTCACTCATAGAAAAAGCAGCATTTGGAGCACTACTGTCTTAGCCTTGCTTTTCTCTTCCTAAAAGTATACATTTCAATACCCACCTCAAAGCTTTATAGAGACCCAATTTACATAATGTACAAAGGATAGAATTTTTATCACAATGAATATTTATTGAATGCCTTGCATCAGCTAAATTTAAATTTTCTATAAAATAGTAAAAATTTAAAGAAGAGAAGTCTTTAGCTTTGCTTTCCCAAAGAGGTCCTTAGATTAGAAGAGTAGCCAATATTTTACCTGGTGTTCACATATGTTATTTCTTATAATTCATATTATAACTTATAACTTCTTATAAGTTATGGGTCCCACATAGTTTCAATCCCTAGCTATCACACCTTATGGACAATAATTTTTATATGTTCCAGAATGCTTGTAATACTACAAAGTGAAATGAACATAAAAAGAATTACATTTCCAAAATTAAAATATGCCAGTAGACCTTACTTGTTACATAATGAGTTTCAAAGCTGTATTTGTCATTCTGTATCTTCTAAAGATTTCTGAAATACAAGAATAAAACTGCTTTAAAGTCTAAGCTAAACTTTAGCATAAAGAGTAGGTATAACAAAGATATGAGCCAATCCTCAAGGGATACAAAACATAAGGGAAATGTCCCTTACTTTATTTGGCTCCTTGGAGCTAAAGATATTAACAAGAGAGCATCCTTGACTTCAGATACAATCATTTCAAAAGCTGCTCACTGCTCCAGTGCCCACCTTGTTTTCATACTATTCTCTGTCACCAAAGAGACCCACGGCATTTACCGATGCTAAAAATCCTATGTCTGAAATAAACTCTGTTAAAAAAAAAAAAAAAAAAAAAAAAAAAAAAAACTACTTCAGTAGAAATAACAGGTAACTATTGGCTATTGTCAAATCTTTTGATGTCACATTATATCATTCCTTATATCATTATATCATTTTCATTATATTATCTACCTACAAATGCTAAAAGTACTTTTTAAATTTTCAGTATAAATACAAATCCATGGATAATGTTCCTTGTATACCAGAAAAATGTAAAAAAATGAATTTTAGATATAAAAATGCCTATAAATGCCTGTCTTCGTAGTTTAAACACTAACTAGGCAAGGCCTTCAATAGTTATATAAATTAATTTAATAAAATACTGTATTAATAAATCCTTAGAAGATGCATGACATTTTGGCAGAAACTAAGGACTTTACAGATTTAAGGTGATATTAAAATTTTTGATGCTTTTTCATAAATATTTAATAAACATTAAAAATGAAATGGTTTATTTTTGTAATTTTTTCATGCTAAGTATTCATATAATTAAAATTAGTAACTGGTCAATAGAAATATTTTAAGCATTAAATATGGTTTTGACAAAAATATTTGTTATCCTTTTTAGTTAGATTCTATGAAAAATTCCTGCACAACTGCAGCTGCCAACACTGAACTGTGACTTCCTGGGGAGCATTCTGTAACCATAAGTGCAGATATTGACAAATAACCTAAAAGTACCCAATTTTCTAGGTTTTAGCTTTACTATTTAAAAAACAAAATTCTGGGGTGATAAGGAATGATTCATTTTTATTTTTTATTATCTTATTTTACTTTTTAAAATGGAATATGAAATAGTGAAAAAAGAAAGAGAAATAAAATAACACTAGAAACAATACAGAATTCCACAAAAAGTACTAAGAATCTGACAAGGGTTGTTTTATTGCCTAAAGTTGTCTTCAAATTAGTTGTTTATATTATCAGATATTAGCATGCAAAATTGATTTTTAAGAAGTTATAAGAAATTAAGAAAGAGGAGAAAAGAAAACTAAGTATTAACTGTCCCTTTCAGTTGACTAGCACAAATCAGCAGTTCAGTTATCCAACTTATCCTGTATATATACATAAATATATATTGTCCCTTTCTTCTTTCTTTCTTTCATCCTTTTCATCATCCTAGGTTTTCCTTCCCTTTGAACAGATTCTTTCTCTTTCACAATATGTATTGCATGTTTCAGATTTTTTTTACTCTCTCAGGTTCTTACACTAGCAAAACAATATGATATTTATACATATAGGTCTGACTTATTTCACTTATAAGCAATGTCTCTAGTTAGCTTCATTTATCTGTAAACGCCTTGAGATTATATTTTTATAGTTGACTAACATTTCATTGTGAAAATGTCACATCTCTTTTATAAGTTTTTCACTTGATGGGCATTAATATTGTTTCCAAGATTTTGCTGTGACAAATTGTACTGCTATAAACATAGGTGCATATGTATTACTGTGGCATGACATTTTCAGTTCGTTGGGAAAAATACAAGGGAGAGGAATAATGGGGTTGAATGGATCTTCCAATTCTGGACGTTTTAGGAATCTCCACATTGATTTTCATAGTGGCTATACCAGTCCCAATGACAGTGGAGAAGTCTAGATGAAATTAAAGAAGAAATTAAAACAAAATTTACAATCAAAAGAAAATACAGATACAACTTTCTGGACCTATGGGATAGAATGAAAGCTATCTTAAGAGGGAAATTTATGGTGGTCAAGCTCTCACATCAGGAGAACTGAACCAGCTCAAATAAACAAGGAAATCAAGCCCAAAGGCCAAAGAATGCAGGGAATGGTAAAGACCAGGGCACAAATTAATGCAATGAAGACAAAGAAAAAAATACAAAGGGTAATGGGTTGAAGAGCTGGTTCTTGGAAAGAATAAATAAAATTGATAAAGTCTGAGTCAACCTCATTGATAAAAACAAAGAAAAAAATTCAAATTCATACAATGAAGGATAAAAAGGTTGGAATCACTACAGACCTTATAAAAATTTAAAAGATCATCAATACCTGTTTTCAAAATCTTTACTCTCTAAGGATAGAAAAACACAAAGGAAATGGACTGATTCATAGATACATAGGAATTATCAAAGCTGAATCAACGAGACAAGATGGAAGACAAGGTGACTTTGCAACTTGGAAGAGACAGACACACCCTATGAGCCAGACCTCAAGACAAGAGAGGAAACAAATACAGCTGCATACTTTCCTAGGGATGGGACTCAGGGATTGATATTCTAAATAGGTTATCAATGACATTAAAAGAACCCAAAGGAGTTACTCACCCAACCCTAACAGGAAGAGACCCTCTTCTATATTCATGTCCCCTTGTTACAGGACTCACTTCCTCATTTGTTCCTGGACTTAATTTTACCTGAGCAATGCTGCTTATAATCTCATTTGTTGACCATAATTTTGTCCTACCTCATACCCAGCTAAGCAAATTTCCATGTTTTCCACCTTGGAACTACATGGTTTTACACTATAAAAGTTCCCAGAAGAGATTTCTATTGGGGACTACCCACTTGCCCCCCCTTTTTGTCCCTGTCTTGGACAGGAGCTTTCTTTCCCCAAATGAATATATTCTGCTCATAAAAAAAGAAGATATAAAACCAAATAACCCAACAACAGTCAATGAAATTGAAAATGTAATAAAAAATCTACCAATGAAGAAAAGTCCAGGTCCTGATGCATTCACAGCTGAGTCACATAATAAATTTACATATGATTTAATGCCAACTTTTCTGAAACTCTTCGATAAAATTAAAAGGGAAGCAATTCTCCCAAACTCAGTGGATGCAAATATTATTCATACAAAAACCAGACAAAGACCCAGCCAACAAAGAAAACTACAGGCTAACCATCCTAATGAACATGTATTCAAAAACCCTGCAAACAATGCAGAAAATCAGTAGGATTATACCTTAGAACCAACTGGGATTCATCTCAGAAATGCTGAGATGTTTCAATATAAGCAAATCAAGAAATGTAGCACACAATATCAACAGAGCCAAAAAAAAAAAAAAAAAAAAAAAAAAAAAAAAAAAAAAAAAAAAAAAAAAAAAAAAAAAAAAAAAAAAAAAAAAAAAAAAAAAAAAAAAAGTCATATGGTCATGTCACTAGGTGAAAAAAAAGCTTTTGATAAAGACCAACACTCATTTATGATAGATTAAAAAAAAACTTACAGAAAATAGGAATAGATGGTGTTTACCTCAACCTGATAAAAGTCATCTATGACAAACCAACAGCTAACATATTAATTGCATAAAAACTGAAAACCTTGACTTTAAAATCAGGAACAAAACAAAGATGTCCAGTGTAACTACTCCTATTTAGTATGGTTATGAAAACATTGGCCAGAGCAATTAGACTAGAGAGAAATAAAAGGAATAATGATTGCAAAGGAAAAAGTAAAATTACCATTATTGATAGATTACATAATACTCTATATAGGAGATTAAAAAAATCTCCAAGAAAGTTATAGATTTAAAAATCGAATTCAATAGCATAGAAGGATATAAAGACAATATTGAAAAATCAATAGCATTACTGTACATAAACAATGGATTCACTGAGAAAGAAATTAGGGAAACCATGCCTCTCATAATAATATCCAGAAATAAATAAATAAATAAATAAACAAACAAACAAACAAATAAATAAATAATATCCAGAAATATAAAATGCTTAGGAATTAATATAAGAAAGAAAGTAAAATATTTATACAGCAAAAATCACAGTACTCTGAAAAAAAGAGATCAAAGAGGATTTCAGGAAATGGAAAGGTATTCCTTGCTCATAAATAGGAGGAACCAACATTATTAAAATGGCCATGCTCCCAAAATTGTTACTCTGAATCAATGTAATTCTGATTAAAATACCATTAGTATATCTCACAGATCTAGAGAAAACATTTTTTTTTTTTGGTTTTTTTTTTTTTTTTTTTTTTTTTTTTTTTTTTTTTTTTTTTTTTTTTTTTTTTTGTTTTTTTTTTTTGTGGGACCAGGGTTCGAACTCACGACCTTGCACTTGCCCAGCAGGCACTTGTGCCTCGGAGCTATCTCCCCAGCCCCTAGAGAAAACATTTGTAAAATTCCTCTGGGGGAAAAAAAAAAATTCCTCTGGAACCAGAAGAAATTGCAATAGCAAAAGCAATCCTTGGTAACAAAGGCAAGGCAGGAGACCTCACAATCCCTGGCTTGAAATTATACTATAAAGCTAGTATAATGAAGACAGCATGGTACTAATTCAAAAATAATAACAGTAAATAAAAGCAAACCTGAGGACCAGTGGAACAGATTGGAAGGTACAAACACAACTATAAACACACTCAGCCACCTTATCATTGATAAAGGGGCCAAACATGTTCTGTGGAAGAAACATAGCCTCTTTAATAAATGGCACTGGATAAAATGGCTTTCTACATGCCAAAGGCTAAAATTAGACCCATGTGTATCACTATGCAGTGAATTACAGTCAACATTGATCAAAGATTTAAATATTAACACAAAAACATTAAATCTTCTCAAGGAAAATTTAGGTCGAAATCTTGAGTACATGGATAGAGGCAGAGAGTTTATGAACAAAAATCAAACTGCATGGGAAATACTTCAAAGAACCAACAGTTGCCATCTCATCTTTTTAACTAGTTGTTTTCATGTCAAAAGAAATTAACAGAGTAAAAGGATAACTCATGAAAGGGAAAAAAAAATGTAGTCAACTGTTTCTCAAAGACTTCTACCTACAACATAAAAGAATCAAGCTCCCTAAATTCAAAGAATCAATCGAAAAATGGGCATCTAAGATGAATATACTCACCTCAGATGAAGAAATACTAATGACAAATAAATAAATGAAAAGATGTTCAACATCAGTTTTCATTTGAGAAATACAAATCAAAACAGCACTGAGATTCCATCTCATTCCAGAAAGAACGGATATCATCAAGAAGTCAACCAATAACAAACACTGGAGGGGCTATAGGGAAAAAGGAATTATTTTTTTATTTTTTGAGATAGGGTCTCGCTGTCAAATTTATGGCAATCATACTGCCTCAGCCTCCCAAGGATATGGGATCACAGATGTGTACCACTATACCCCCCAACCCAGTGCTTCATTTTTGGGAAACAAAAAACAAATTTACAAATCATTTTCAGGAAATTCTGATGCACAAAACACCATTTACTTTGAACTATATTCCTGTCAACTTGTGATGCTGAATGATGCCCATAGGAATAACTTCAGTAATGTGTTCAAAATACAAGTAGCCCATGCATCAATGTTCTAATGTATTACAGAATATGTGAAGAGAATATTTTCCAGACAATTCTGATGTACACTGTGATTAAAAATTATTACTGGGGAAAACATACCATTGACTGAATAATATTAATGAAAAACAAAGTCTTAAAAAACGAGATAGCTCAGTAGAATAAGTGCTTGCAGGGCAAGCACAAAGACCTGAGTTTAATCCCAGGTTCCACACAAAAAAAAAAAATAAGACGTAAAAAACGACATCTGGTAATGTTACCATTTTTTAGCTCATCTTAATATGATAAGTACTATACATACATTATTTCCTTTATTCTTTAAAAATATGAAGAATATACCATCATCTCTGTAATATAAAGATATAGTAAAGAGTATACATGTGCTAACCAAAAGCAGCCACCACCCCTAGTAAGTACTAAAGCTGAGATTAAAACTGAGATATCTATATTTTATAAGGTGGGAGGGCCTATATCCATAACCATTATGAGGTAGTATTTCCCTTTCATTTTCACACTAGTATGCTTTTTTTATTGTGGGACTGGGGTTCAAACTCATGACCTTGCACTTGCCCAGCAGGCACTTGTGCCTCAGAGCCATCTCCCCAGCTCCCTAGTATGCTTTAATGTATCAATTAAATCACATTTAACATTCCAAGATATTAAAGTAGATAAAAGCACACACACTAGAGAAAATCACTAAGCATTCATCACTTATAAAAACTTAGAGTTAGATTAAAAAATATTTGTAAAACACAAAAAAATGCCACAGAAATAATGCTTTTTTATAATATAGGGAAAGAGCTTGTAATTAAACACCTTTTTGAAAAACCAAGGTGCTGTGCTAATTTCATTTGTTGACATGACTAAGTCTTGCGATACACAGGTATTTGACAAGATGTTGCTTCTCTGTGTCTGTCCAGATATTTCCAGAAGTGATGAGCATCTGAAGAGGTAGACTGAGAAAGCAGACAGCCCTCCCCTACCGCAGCAGAGCGTGAGGGAGAGCCTGAGTAATGCAGCAGGTACAATAGTGGGTGGGGCAATGGGACCACTTCTCACTACTCACCTCAGCCTGGACTGGGTCTCAGGGCCAACTCCCTTGACCTTTGTCCTGTGGTCCTCTACACAAAAGCAGAAATAAAAATAATAACAATTGCTGAAATTTCAAATCTTGACATGTGCTAAATCTACTGTCATGACTCATAACGACCTTTGTTCACTTTTAGCTCTGTTAAAAGTTTATGCATGTGGGCTGCATCTCTTGTATCCAACTGTAAGAGCGAATTATGAGAAGGGACATCCACAGCAGATACAACTACTGTGACTCAGCACCCTATCAATCATGCTGTCAATCATACCCAAGGGGAGGTACCCTAAGCCCAGTGCAACATTTCACATTTCTTAAGCACAGCCTACTCAGCCGCTGTGACACTTGCTTTCTGCTGGCATGAATCCATTCATCCTGTAAACTTCTCTAGATTTCTCTTACCATTGTGTACAATACCCAATTCTTTGTAAAAACTTGGAAACCTGCCCTATGAGCCCATCATCCACAGTAACATGAACAGAGTAAAAATTATTCTAATGGGAAGAATTCTTTCTCTGTCCAACTAGTGAACCAGGATATTTGTCTTCTTCTGACCTCAGTCATTAATTTACATTATTGCCGCTTCCGATTCCCAGGCCTGAGCAGTCCTGGGTCTTCAGTTTGCAGATGGTCTACCATGGGACTTCTCAATCACCATAATCACATAAGCCAATTCCTCAGAATAAATCATCTATATCCTTCTAGTGCTGTTTCCCAGGAGAGCCCCAACATGCAGCGCCATAACATTTTAGCATAAGCTAACCTTGCCAAAAGATTTCTGTAAGACCGAGCCATGCCTCTGGGGGTAATAGCGGATGACCTACAAGTGTTCTACTTTCTTGGTCTTATCTCTGCTGCCAAAAATAGCTCTCTGGAGCAGTAAGGCAAATGTAAAGAAGAATTTAAATAAAGACATTTGCAGGATAGTTAGGTATAAATTATGAAAAAGCAACAAATCCTTTCTCTTAAACTCTTCTCCTGCTAGTTTGGATATACAGATTTCCTGTTCTGCTGCTTATGTTCCCACTAAAATTTTAATCTTCGACAAAGGGATTATCCATTTTAAAATCATGGTTCATATGAAAGGCTCTGTAAAATTTTGTTTTCATTTTTTGAAAAGCTTACACAAAAGCAAAAAAAATCACGTTTCAGTGACAGAATATCAGGTACGTACACATATACTTCATTATTCAGTATTAAGTTTAGGCAATTCTTAAGGTTTAAAGTACTTGAAGTCACGCAGTAGGTGGATTAAGCATATAATGCATTTCACTTCCATTAGCAGTGCAATTTAGGCAGCCCTCCACATCGTCAGGAAGGCTGTGGGGGGGCGAGCCCACTAACAGGACCAAGGATCCCTCAAATACACACTAGCATGCATCCAGAAGCACTAAGCACCCTGTGTGCATCAACTCTTGATGTTAATTCTGTTTTAAAGAATTCCAAATGAAATTTCAAGATTCTTTAACTTATCAATCAATTGATATCCTTTTAAGCAACATAATGGGGAAAATTTAATCACTGATACATTGTGTAAACTTGAGAAGTTTGGATGTTGGACTAAGCAACTCAGTAGGGAGCCACGGTCCTGATGTTGTGAAGGAGGGCACAAAGGTGGTGCGAGGGCTAGGCCGGCAGGGCTGGGGAGGAGCCTGATCACAGTGCAAGGAGGACACGAGTCTTGTCCCCTCCCCCGTTCCCTCCTGCTGCTCTTGCTGTCTTCTGCCCCCTTGAACTGCTGTGCCTGTGCGAGGCCACTGTGCTTTGGAGACAAATGATTAAGACCTGGAACCTCCACAAGATGTGAGCTACATAAATCTTCTCTTCCTTAATTTTGGGTGTCCAATATTTTGTCTTAGTAAACAAATAAGCACTATAAAATTGACTCTCTCTCTCTCTCTCTCTCTCTCTCTCTCTCTCTCTCTCTCTCTCTCTCCCTCTCTCTCAATTAAAAAATATATTGCGAGGCACTGACAAGATCTACCTAAATTGTTAAGTTGCCTAGGGTGGTTTTGAATTTGTGATTCCCTTTGCTCAGCCTTCCAGAGTGGTGAGATTGTTACCAGAATCTCCTATTTAGGTTTAAATT